>NW_004624762.1:16261988-16275252 GCF_000247695.1 Heterocephalus glaber | reverse complement strand
CTTCTCCTTCTCCTTCTCCTTCTCCTTCTCCTTCTCCTTCTCCTTCTCCTTCTCCTTCTCCTTCTCCTTCTTCTTCTTCTTCTTCTTCTTCTTCTTCTTCCTCTCTCTCTCTTTCTCTCTCTCTCTTGGGTTCCATGAAGTGAACAGCTTTGGTTCCATGTACCCCCCTCACTCATCATGGTCTGCTTCACCAAAGGCCCAGAGAGATGGGGCTAAAAGACCATGTGATGCAACTGCTGAAATGATGAACCAAAATAAACCTTTCTTCCTTTTAAGTTGATTGTCTCAGGTATTTTGTCACAGACTCAGAAAACTGACTAACAGGGAGTTTTCAGATACATTGCTTCAAATGGTTTTTCAGTATATTTTCTCTTCTATGAGTCTCTGAGAACATGACCATTAAAACTCATATATCCATGATACAAATACAAGATCATTTTTTCAGTCTATTATTCAGATTACACAGTTTATATTAATCTGTCTTCACATTCACAGACTTTTTCCTCATATTGGGTCCATTTCTTAAGTTTTTATTTCAGTTATTCTATTTTTCAGTTTTAAAATTTCCATTGATCATTACTTGTATCTTCTTTGTTAAAATTTGTTTTAAGAGTGTTTTTGATTCCTTGCTTGAACAATTTTTTAAACAGGGGTTTCTAGTTATTTGTCAGATAATCCCGAAAAAGCACATCATTGGTACCTGTTTGACATCTTTTCCCATGCAAGTTGAAATTTTCATGGTTCTTTCTATGAGGAGTAATTTGGGGTTGTATTGTGGTCATTTTTATGTATTACACTGTACAATTCTGGGTCTTGTTTAAATTTTATGGAAGATATTGATATTTTTGTTTTAGCAAGCACTTCATCTAGTTAGGTCCAGGCTGTAAATTATCACTCATATTCTTTGGGCTATGGTTCCTATGTCAGTTCACTTTTCAAAGCCTTTGTAGTATACTTCAGATCTGCCCTGGGTGTTAGCCATCCAATAGCCTGTCCAGGACCTAAGCAGTGATGTATTTCTTAGTTGAATTCTTAGAGTCTTTGGTATGATAATTGGGAATAAAGGCAGGTATGGGTAGGTTTAGAGTGACTGGCAATAAAGTTTTGAATTTTTTTGGTAGGGGATGGCATAATGATGCAGGAGATAGGTATGCTAGCATCTCTAGATAAAATAGAGCCACCATAAGGTGTTAGGAATCTCAGAAATTAGAAGCTATTTTTTTCTCATTGCAGGCCCAACCCAAACTTTCCCCTGAGCAGTGATACTAGTAGAGGTCTTTGGCAGCTAAATGGAAAAAGGAAATAATTAATTCTCATACAAGTACAATAAACCCATAAATCTTTCCATCTGTAGATACCAAGAGGAGATACTTAAACATCTCTCAGTCTGCCACTCCATGGTTTCTTTATTTTCTATAGGCTAGATAAACTTGAAAATAAAAATAAATTTGACCTCACTGTCAGTTATCAACATAATTACTGTCATCTGAAGATTACTTAGCATGTGTCAATCTGGCTATTTTTGTTTGCAAGGAAAAAGAAAAAAGCACAATGAGCGGATTTTAAAGAAACTGTCTTAATCATTTAAAGCTGGAAGGACCCAGGTTTCAGGTTTTGCACCTTCTGTTCTCTGACTTCAATCACCATCCTATTTAATGTTTTCATCCATGCTAATGACCTTAAATAGCACATATATACTAATGTCTCCCAAATTTTTATGTCTGGCCCAGACCTTGGCCTTTAACTCCGGAACTGTATATTCAAATCCCTGCTCAACATTTCACTTAGATATCTACTAAGTATATGAAATGCAATTAAATTGTTCCAAATTGAAGTCTTCTGCTTCTGCCCTTAAAGTACAGTCTTTCTTAATGCAGCAGCCAGTATGCTCCTTTTGAAACCTAAATTGCTGGGAGTTCTTTGGGTGCTCAGGGACCTCCACCTCACTCAGAATCAAAGCTCAAGTTTTATGGCTTCCTACAGGGACCTTCACAATGTGGCCTTCACTAGTTTCACCTTGCAATTGTTCTCCCCCTTGCTCAGCTGGTGCTGGCACATTGGCCTCTTTGCTGTTCTAATGCTCCAGCACCTTTCTGCTCCTTGGCCTATGCCCTGGCTGACATTTTTCCCTGGGCCTATCTTCCCAGTTATTGTACAGCTCACTCCATTGCCTTGAAAAGTCTTTGCTTGAATGACTTCTTTCTAATAAACCCTTCTCTGGCCACCTTATCTAAAATTGCACTCACCTTTGCTTTTCTCCACATTACTTTTTCTCCCACATTTTGTCTAACATATTACATAATTCATTCACTCATCTGAGTTCACTAATATAAGCTTCTTGAGGACAGGGGGTTTTCTGTCTTGTTTCTTGTTGAATGTCCAGGATCTGAAACAGAGTAGATGCTTGATAACTATATGTTGAAAGAACGAGCAAAAATATTTCTTGGGTTTGCTCCAATGATAGCTAGCAGAAGACAGATGTTTGAGTTGTTTGTTGAATGGTTCAAAGTGTGAGTACTGAAAAGTTCCAGAGGGGTTGCAAGAGCAGGCTCAAAGTCATTGATGGCATAGGATCTTCTCAAAGAAATCACTGGTTGAGACACCTCTATTATTGGATTCTCCTAGAACCAAGTAACAGAAATGCCAACAGCATGAGGTTCTGCACAGATTTACTCTCTCAAGGTGTTGGAAACAGGTACGGAATTAGAAACTGAGAGTTTTGTACTTGGATTGATTCACAGGTTTCAGCATTTCAACTTCCCAAGTGCTGTTGTTGCTGCTAGCTTCTGAAATATCTTGCAAACCAACACCCCAGCTCTTGCTGGTGTGTGCACGTGCACACACAGACATGCTCACATGCTTTCCGGCCCCAGGTGCTCCTCAACACAACCAGTTCCCCATCCCAGCTTGCCTCTGGAGGACTGAGATGATTGCTCAAAAAAACTTCCCGAGACAGAATTTTCCAAGCTCCCTGGTTCCCAAGGGAGTGAGGTGTGCCTGATGGTGTCCACCAGTCCCTCCTGCGTCTATCAGCACAATAAAATGTGGTAGATAATGGGATTTCGCTGCATTGTGGTGATTTAAACAGGCATGACAATATTGTGATTTCACACCAGTGCAAGTCAATAGACACCTGAGTGACTGTGGTTTCTCTACCATATTACTCACAGACCAGGTTAAATAGTCTGGTTATTCTTTAGTCTCAGAATTGACCCTGGACCCTTCCTCCCAATTCACAGGGCAGAATTAGCCAGTACTCCCTTTTGGAATCTTTCTTCTTTTCACCGTAACTCTACATTCCCAGGAACCCAACTCCCCAGCTGTACAGAGTTCTGGGAAGGAAGATTTGTAACAGAATTTGTTTGAGGTGCTTTGTTTCTTGTGCATCTGAGATAAGTGAGTTGTGGACACTTTGTAGAAGTAGAACCTAAGGAAAATTAGAGGTCCTTTTCTAGAAAATACACATAGGCTCACAATAGATGCCAGGCACTCCTGGAACCTCAGGTTAAGAATGTCATTTTTAAACTGGACATGGTAGCACATGCCTGTAATCCCAGCACTCTGGGAGGCTGAGCAGGAGGATCTCAAGCTTGAGCACAGTCTGGGAAAATTAGCAATTTAGTAAGACTCTGTCTCAAAATAAAAGATTAAAAAAGGGCTGGGGATATAGCTTCAGTGCGAAGGCCTTGGATTCAGTTCCCAGTATGACAGAAGAAGAAAGAAGGAAGGAAGGAAGGAAGGAAGGAAGGAAGGAAGGAATATTATATCTATGCTGTCAATGACCTATTTTAAAATCAGTTTTGTAGCATTTTAATTAGACACAGTGTTGTGTTTTCTTTTTCCTTTTTTCTTTTTCTGGTACTAGGGATGGAACTCAGGACCTTGCACTTGCTAGGCAGGCACAGTGTCACTGAGGTACATTCCCAGCCCCAGTGTTGTGTTTTAGGTCTGGAATGTCCCTCCAAAGCCTCATGCACTCAGAGCCAGGCTTAATGAAAGGTGATTGGATTAAAGCTGACTTGCTGTTGGGATCTGGGGCCTGGTTAGAGGTGTGTCACTGAGGGTATGACCTAGAGACATCTGTTTCCCTCCTCAACCCTTCCCTTCTCTCTTTGCTTCCTGACCACCATGATGTGAGCAGCTTTTCTCTGACAGACTCTTCCACCATGCTGGTTCTGCCAACCGTGCAAGGACTGAGAACTCTGAAACTGTGAACCAAAATAAACCTCTCTTCCTTTAAGTTGTAGGTGCTGGGTATTTTGTCCCAGCAACAAAGAAAGTGACTAAGACATACAGTTTGATTAATTTTCACAAATGTGTACACCCATGTAACTGCTACAGTAGGAAGGTACAGAAAATATCCAACTCTCTAGAAAGTTCCTTGTGTTCCTTTCCAGTGAAAACCTCCACGCACCAAGATAAACAGTATTCTAAATTCTATCACTATAGATTAGCTTTGCCTGATCTAGAACATTGTCTAAGTGGAATTACATAATATGTACCCTTCTGTGTCTGACTCTTTTTATACCTCATATTTTTGAGATTCATTCATGTTGATTCATTTATTGATTTGTCCTCTTTATTTTAGGTTTGTCCATTCACTTATTGATAGACACTTGAATTATTTCTGAGTTTGGAATATGATAAATAAAGCTCTCTGGCATTCACATAGAGGTCTCTGAGCATACGATTTCTTTTCTCTTGGATAAATACCTATGAATGGATTATAGATATAAGCTTGACTTTTTAAACAACTGTCCAACTTTCTACAGGTATTTCATTTTACCATTTTACATTCTGATTAGCAGTATAAAGGATGCTTTTTGCATGTCAAAAGAGGATTCTAGGGAAAAGGCAATGATTAGCTCTCAGAGTGTTCAGAACAAGCAGGGTAAGCCCCTTTTAGCCTTCCTGAGCTTAGATTTTCTCAAAATGAAGATAATAGCTTTCTTTTCATTTCTCTCTAAGAGTTAAAACTCTGTGAGCTAGAAGCACCTTTGCAAAGTGCTGCACGGTCCACATGAATAGGTTGGAATGGGGGAACTGTTGCGGCTGGAGCTGCCATGCCAGCCAAGGCTTTGCAGTCTGAGAGACCCAGACTCCACTCTTGCTGGAGCCTCCATCTCCTGGATGAACTCAGTGAGCCTCTGTGAAAATTGGGGTTGTGATACTTTCAGGGCTGAAGGATTAAATGAGTCAAAGAATATGGATAAAGTGCCAATTCCAGGGCTGGAGGGGAGAAGCTACTCCCTAAATGAGATAGGGCAGCTGAGTGAGCAAGTTAAAACTACCTCCACACACACACACACACCCCGCCGCAGCTATGTGACCTTGATTAGTTTTGTATTACTTATTGGAACTCCCAGGAAAACATTCTTAGAGATGGCGATGGAGATGGAGACAGAAATGGGCAGTATATGAAGTTGGAGATGAAGATAGAGATGTGTGTATGAGGTTGGAGATAGAGATAGGAAGATGGAAACATAAGTGCAAGAGATTTATCGAAGAATATTTTTGAGCTCAAGAGCAGTGGGTGAGCAAGGAAAGGAGGCTGGGCTGGGCTGAGGGAAGAGTTGAGCTTCTATGATGCTGTCACAAAAGAGATTTCAGGGGACCCCCTGGGACCTCTGAACAGGTGGCCCTTCTCAACTTTCCTGAATTGAGATGAGGAAGTAGGCCTTTATATTTCTGCATGATTCTGTCATTCAGTGTGGGGGTAAGACTTTGATGGCAGTTCTGGAGGAACATTAAATGTGAACTCTCCCCTTGCCACACTCTCAGCAGGGAATGAGCATCTCAGGCCTGGAGAGGTGTTTGAGCAGCACATCACAACATCCACTATACCTCTGTTTCTTGCTTTCCTTATCTATACAATAGGAACAATTATAGTGCATACTTCATTGGTTTCAATTAGAATTGAAAGAGTTAATAAAAGTCCTTAAAACAGTGACTGAACGTGTTATTCATAGTACTAATATTTTAGAAAATATTCAATAAATCCTCTTTGAATGAATAGATGAATTAGCTCTTTCAACCCTGTCCAGAATGAAAGACAAATGTTCTGTTTTCCCATCTGGGAGGAAAAACCTCACTAGCCAGGTGACAACGCAGTTGGCTGGAAAGCCAAGAATTCAATATATTTCAAACCATGGGACTCTGTCGTGTAGAGGAAATTTAAATCTCCTTTTCCAAACATGTGCTGGACCTGAGGGTTCAGCATTCTCCATGTGCTCCTTGCCAGAATCCTTTACCCTCAGTATGCTGAGCTGCAGTATGGGGATTTGACAGCTGAAGACAGCTCAGCAGGGTGCAGGAAAGCAGACTTTTAATGTGCTTTGACAATACAAAGGGTTATATAAACGACCCAGTTTCTGTAATTTTGCTGTAACTGTCATGGGAATTGCTATAGACAGATACGGAGAAGGCCCTGTTTATGCACTTAAACTTTAAAAGGTTTAACCACTAAACACACAGTCTCTTTCTCTTCCCCTCCCTTCCTCACAATCCTGCATTTCAATTGCATGGAGGTCGGGGCGTAGGGCGAGAGCATGGCGCTTGGAATCATGGGTTGCCTTTATCTGCCCAGCTCCTGGACCAGAGGCCCACTTTTACTCTCCCTGGCCTGGGCCCAGCACCTGCCCCTGGCCAGCCTCCCCTGGAAGATCTCCCTACCTGCTCACAGCCACAAGATACCCGGAGAGAAGGGAAGGCAGGAAGTGAGATGCACTGGCTCTGTCTGAGCTCAGGGCTTTTGCCCAATTTAAACCTGGTTCCTGTCCCAGTGTTCAAAGCGTGTCTCTGTTTGAATCTTGCCATCTCATCTTAGAAGACTTTTCCCAGGTGGGAGTAGGGATTGCTCTAAAGCCAGATAGGCAGGAGGCGGGAGGGTTGATGCCTGTAGATACCACAGGCTTCCAAGCTAAGTGCCTTAGCGGAGAGAGCTCCCGGCTGCTGCTGACATTTCTCAGACAGGAGATCAATAAGTGGGCAGAGCTTGAAAAGCAAATCAGGCTTCGACCTGCCCTGGGGAACCCTCAGCAACTGTCACAGCAGAAGAGATGTCCCAGAGGAGTCTGGGAAAGACAGGGGGACACAGAGAGTCTTGATAGGGCTGAGATGGGGGCAGGGCAATGGAGAGTGCCCAAGGAGATGGAAGGGGTAAATGCTGCCACTTCCCCCACCCACCCTTCCATCACATTTCCTGCTGAGTGTGTAAAGACCCCTGACTTCTGCCTCCCAGGTAAAAGCAGACACTTGGAGGTGGATTTGCAGCTCATATGGCATTTTCAATCCAAATGAGACAGACCAAATAATGTATGGAGAGCTGCCCCAGCTAGGAGACCCTATATCCATGTTCAGGCCCTTCCTACAGACAAGTCTTATTCCCTGTCTGACTAGCATCTATGAAGAGTTTAAAGATGCACAAAAGAATTACCTAGAGCAGACAAGCATGTACATGTACATACACAGAAGAGGGCACTAAACGATTCTGGTCTGGTAAGCCTGGTCCACACCAATAATTTAAACAATCTCATTTGGAAATTCAGCCTCTTATTTTCAATTGCCACTCTTTTCATATTACTTTCTGTCCCTTGGTCAGTGTCACCAGAGTATAGGGTGAAAACATGCTGTATCTCATGGTTACGGGGGAAGAGGGTATATACAAAGACACTGTCCCCTTTTCTGTGTCTTTCATGTCTCCACCGCAATAGATGCTCACAATGTTGGCAACTGCTGAAGTCTGTGATGTTGAAATTGGTAAACTTATAGTGTCTTCTTCCAGGGTCTTGTGGTCCTCCCTGCCATCTCAGCTCCTGCTCAGCCCTGGCTGCTACTAAAGACCTCCAGAGGTGTGACTGTAGCTGCTAGTTAGCTTTCTGTTCAAGTGGCCCAGTCAGTTTACCTGGCTCTAGGATCCTTTTCCCTCTATGATAGCAAATCCATTGGGCAAGCTCTCCAACCAACGTCTTGGTAACATCTATGTCCTCCTGGGGACCTTTGGATATTTCTTTGACCTCTTCTATGCCCAATGGAGATCAGAATAACTCTGAAAAACTAATGCTGCTTGCTGTCTATATTACTGGTCGCTGCCCTAGGTTACAGCAGGTGCATATGCGAGCCAACTCCTCCTGAAAGAAAGAAAATGGATAATGGCATTTCTGCCCTTGACCATTCCCTTCACTCCGGTCAGCCAACTCCTCACTCTGAAACTTTGATCCAGAGAGGGGCACAAGGAGCAAACCTTTCCAGTCTGGTCAGAATTCTGCTCATGTCATATACATTGTCTTCCTGACCCAAGGTTCCTCGTGGCTTAGCTTTTATGAGAGAGATTAGGCAGAGAAAGAACTGATGTCTTGCTTTAATTTTGGTTTTCTAGAAAGAAGAGCATGACAACAAGGCCTTGAGTGAATATGGAAAATTCAGGCACTCTAGTGGGCCTTGTATGTTGTGATCGCTAATTTTATGTGTCAACTTTCCTGGGCAAAGGGATACCTAGTGAGCTAGTAAAGCATTTCTAGATGCATTTTTGAAGGTGTTTCCAGAAGAAATTAGCACTTGAATTGGTAGACTGCATAAAGAAAGCTGCCCTCATCAATGAGGGTCTACCACTATAATCCACTAATGGCCCAAATAGAACAAAAAGGTTGAAGAAGGGTAAATTCATACTCTCTGCTTGGGCTGGGACAGCCACCTTCTCTTACCCTTAGCAACAAAAAAAAGAAAAACAAGTAGTGCTGCAGGATCTTGGGCTTCTTTTAGACAGGATCTTTTAGACTCCGAGTGGGACTTAGACCATTGGCTTCTCTGGTTCTCAGGCCTTTGGGCTTGGACTAGATATAGTGGTGGTAAACCTATAGGACACATGCCCCAGGAGGCTGTTTGCTATCTTTGGGAATTCTAAAAGGTTTTCCATCACTGGACTAGAACAATATCATCATCTATCCTGAGCCTCCAGCTCATAGGCCATAGGTCATGGGACTTCTCAGCCTCTATAATCATGTAAGTCAGTGACTCATAGTAAATCTCTTCATCCATCTATCATCTATCTATCTATTTATCTATCACCTGTCAAATCTCTACTCCATTTGCTCTGGAGAATCCTAACTGATACACATGTCTTCTCCATTTGGGAACGATAGACACGTACTTGACTTGCTGTGACTGAATTCCCTTAGGTCAGTTGTCCATTTTTGGCTCCCCAAAGGGAGAAGTAGATATAGTTATAGGGTTGGCTTCCCTCTCAGGAAAAATAAAAAACTTTGAGAAGGCATGGGAAGCACAAGCTAAGTAACCAAGAAATTACTTGCTTGAACTGCTCTCAAGAAGCTTGCCTGAGCTGAGAAGAAAGGGATTTTTTTCTGTAGAGCATTTTATTGGTGTGTCTTTAATTGGTGGTCTAGAATTACACTAGGGAAAATCATGCTCTGAGGGCCAGGTGGGTGACTTCTTGAGAACCACTACTCCTTGCAGGGCTTCAGTTTCCTATTAGATGAGCAATATGAGCAAATTAACTCCAGGTGATCTCTACTGGGCCCCCTTGCTTTGAAATCGGTGCCTCTAAGGGCAAGAGAAAACAGAGGTGGCTTCCCCAGACAACCTTATGGAGCTACAGTGCTTGGCACTGTATGGTTGCATGGCTGAGGTCTCCAACAAGGTGTGTGAGGCACCTGGCCAACCCTGAGATTGACCTTGACAGCAATCAAACCAGGATGCCCCAGGTTTTACAACAAAAGCACGTATCTGAAAAAATTCAGAGACACAGAACTTTAGAAGCTCTCAGTGGCCTTGAGCCATGTATAGTGGAAGCTACCTGGAAAATTCACAAAGCAGAATATTAAAAATTAGAAAACCAAGTTTTACCCTCAAGGCTGTTCTGTCTTCTTCAAGAAAGTTGTTGGGATGACCAGACTTAGTTTTCAAATGACAGGCTAGGGCATAACCCCATGTAGTGTTGTTCTCTCAAATGCATGCATCCACCCTCCCACTTCCCCTTCCTGCCTGGGTGCATACACAGAATCTCCTGAGTCTCAGTCTCAGTCATTCCTCTCTGAGCTTCCTCTCAGCCACTCAGAGTTCAGCCTGCTACTGACATCATCATATCTGGAGAGCAGCACCAAGTCTGTTCCCTGACTCGTGTCATTTGTATGTCACCACCTCATTCCAGTGTTGGTGGAGATTTTAGTTTATGTTTTATTAATCTCAGCATAGAAATGCCCTCCTACACTTCATATTTCCATTATCTGGAAGGAGGAATGGGTGGAAATAATTACCTCTGTTTGGTTCAAGCCTGAAATAGAAGGTGTGACTCAAGTCTGGAATCTGATAAGAAGGTGCCTTGCTAGGACATAGGATTTACACAAGGAATACCAATTTAATGTGGTAGACACATTTTTGCTTTGCTTTCTTCTTTCCATTTTACCCTTTTCACAAAGAGAAGCACTTTGTGTGCTAAGGGGCTGGGAACCAGCTACAGCTCTCTGATACTGGAAACCACCTCTCTCATCAGGGAGGATGAATTAGTTAATGCCTGTTAAATGCTTTGAAATGAAATGTCTTCTGTACCCAAATTCTCAACCTCATTATAGCCCTAGGTCTGATAACACAGGAGAAAAATGTAGTTCCTGGCTGACATCACAGCTGTTAAAGTGGGCCTTTCTTTGGGGGGAGCTGTGATTGCTGCTTCCTTGGTGATCAAAGGACAGCACCTGGGAGAGGGGAAATGGTACCAAGACCTTGCCCAACAGCTGGGGGGGGGCACAGAGAAAGAAAGAGACATGGGGCCAAGCATGGTGAGAGGAAAGAGGCGGGGCATTGCATGTGTGTGTGTGTGTGTGTGTGTGTGTGTGTGTGTGTGTGAGAGAGAGAGAGAGAGAGAGAGAGAGAGAGAGAGAAAATGAATTCCATTATTATCAGGATCAGAGAGATGTAGCCTCTCCTTATATTTCTGTGAAACATGCTGAAAGTAAACGTAGTCTTAGAAGAGATAAGATTTACCCTAACAAAAAATGCTGCTTTTCCAAGTTAAGGTGTTAGGGATTATTTGATTTGGATTTGCTTTATCTGTTGGCTTATTTTATTAGTGAGTTGCTTAGTTGGATGTATTTTTTTGTTTAAAATCCAATCAAATATGACTCTTTTTGTATTTAGCCAAGATAATTTTTTTCTTTTTGCCTTTGTATGTGGCCCGATGACAAGGCCCTGGGTCTGATCTCCAACACTGCAATAGAAATTTTAAAAAGTATCCTGATCATACACTCCAGCTGTGGAAAGACTCAGGCCTCCCTCGTGTTAACTGACAGGTCCAGCCTGCCTGAACCCTCTTGGATTCTGTTCCTGCCTTTGTCCACCTCAGAGAGACCTGTGCTCTGGCAGTCATGCAGCCGCCCTCTGGATGCAGGCAGCAGAGTCTCGCTTTTACCCGATGGTCATGCTGAGCCTGATGAGTTGGATTCCCTTCTTTATCTGTGGGGAAGAGGGCTAGGGCAACTCAGAGATAGAAAAGATAATGAGCAATGACAAGAGAGGGCTCCTGTCAGGGAAAATATGACAAAGAGAAGGTGTGAGTACTGCTGAGTCTGTGAGTTATCTACCCTGGAGGCTGTCAGTGCCCATGCCAGCCGGGGCTCACCCAGAAGGAGCTGCAGGTCACTCATTCATTCATCATTGCTTGTCTCCTCTCTCCCTCCCTTTTTTCCTTCCCTCTTTCCTTGTTTCTTTCTGTCATCCCATTTCTTTTAGTATATTCACATGTTCACTCTGAATTCATCACTTAAAATATCATTCATATTACATATACATTTATATGAGGTATGATCAAAATATGTGGTGAATGTTTAAATGTTTTTTAAAAAAATTATTATACTAAAAGACTATTTCTCTTTAGTTGTGCTGTTGTGGCTGCTTCAATGTCCTGAATCTATTCAAAATGTTTACCTTTCCTGATCATTTTGACTCTGGGGAAGAACTAGAAGTCACACCCTTGCAGATCTGGTGAATAAGGTAGATGAAGACTCCGCGTAATGTTTTTAAGAACCTGCCTTTCCATGTCATGGCACTCAGCAACAGCATTCATTGAATTTTTTTTAATCATATCTCATAAAGACACTCATGAGAGAGGACTTCCAGAACTGCTTCAGAAAGTGGTAAAAGCAATGACATAAGTGCTTAAAGTGAAGGGGCGTATTTTGAAGAGAATTAGTGGCAATGTGCTATTTACTGCAATAAGTTCCTTTCTAATTTACTTATTCATTGTAGTTTTAGATCATACCTCTTCTGTTCTTTCAATGAACATGTACTGAGCATCTTCTATATAGGTCTTGGGCTTACAGTGATAGATAAGACAGAGATTCTGACCTAAAGGAATCAAACACACACCTAAATAACCATACTGTTGATTAATCATAATACTTGTCCTAATGGAGTACCAGTGATGTTCTCTGGGTTCTCAGAGCAGAAGAGTTACATCTAGCTGGAGGATCTCAGAAATTTTATAGAGAAGGTGGCATTTGAGTTGAGCCTAGAGAGGTGGAGGCACATTTTCTCCACGATCATAGGGGACTGGCAAGCAATCCAACTCGCACTAGGCCTAGCTCAGGGAAGGACATGGAGTCCAGATGTTGGATAAATCCCAGGACCAGTGAGCAACTCAGGATGGCCTGGTTTCAAAGTCAAGCAAGTGGGGACAGAAGGTGGAACTGAAGAGATGGATGGAACTGGAGAGCCTTAGGGTGTACCACTTTCCTCTCCAAGAGGTTCACTGCACCCAGTATTAAAGGCTTCTTTCATCTAAGTGTCATTATCTTAGTCTAAGCTTGTAGAAAAGAATGATTAAGAGTGTGCATTTGGATTTTGGGTTTCACACACCAATACTATTTAAGGGGAGGGCCATAATTATATGGACTTTTAGTTTTGGCAAGAAAGAATATACTCAAAATTTACCGATTTACCTCTACCAGTGCCTACTGAATATCCTTTCTCTCCCTTTTCCTGACAAATATAATGCTATTTTCTTTGGGGTGGAAATATGGCTGAATCAAAACCATATTTTCCAGCTTCATTTTGTCACTGGGCAGGGTGCTTGGGAAAACAAAGTGCTTTCTGGCCCTACCAAGGTCCTGAGTTGCACAGAAGACGCCGAATCACCCCGCTGCAGACAGGCAGGTCTGTCCATGCCCTACTGAGGTCCCCAGTCATGCGGAACATGCCTAATCAGCCCGCTGCAGACAGGCAGGTCTGTGCACGCCCTACCGACGTCCTGAGTCAC
>NW_004624762.1:16165439-16256716 GCF_000247695.1 Heterocephalus glaber | reverse complement strand
ATGATGAGAAATGGAAAAAATGGAAATAAAGTCTTTGTAAATAGGGAAGGGTGGAGGGTGTGAAGGGAGGGCTAGGAATGGGGAAAAAATAAGAACCAAGATGCATTATGTGAAGGTACAATTCCCAATGAGAAATGTAATTGTTTTGTATACCTACCATGTACCAATAAAAGAATTTAGTTTAAAAAAAAAGTGCTTTGTATGGTCTTGTTGGTTTGGCTCTTTCCCCCTCCTCTCTTATTCCATTTTCCAACTTAAAATTACCACCTTTGTGGGACCATGTGCACAAGCATCATGAATTCAGCACTTACTCTGAGGGACTTGCAACTTTCCCTAGGAAACTAGAAGTAACACATCTTCCCTGTGCTTAGAGTCTCGCAAATCTCTTTAAGTGTTGCTAGCTCCACCAATGCTGCCGGCCCATAGTTGACCCTTGTGGGTTTGTGAAGGGAATGAGCATACTGGCTGGATCTCTGACTTCTGGCCCTTCTCTTTTTCTGAGACTCCTTTCATTTTTCCCCCTGCTCTCAGGCAGTAACTCCCTTTGTATTGCTACCTTCTCATTTCATAAGTGGCACTGTGCCTTTTGTATTAGTTCATGATCAGCCAAGACTGCATTAAGTACTCTAGGTAGTTCAAAGGAGAGGAAATTGAATGCATGGGATTGATTGCAAATGTGTTGGATGGAGAACTGTGTGGTAGGCAGCATGAGACTCCACCATGAATCCCCTTCAAGGAAAGACATACATAGAATTGGAGCCATGAGGCTCCATCCTGAAGTCCCTTCAAGGAAGAACTTCTCCCAGCTGTGAGAGTGCTGCAGGGAAACAGCATCCAGCCATTAGTCATCTTCTGGGTCTTCCTCAGCTGCAATCAACCTCTTGCCTATAGCCATGCTCTCATAGGGCACTGTTTTGGCCCACTTCCAGATAACCGATGTGTTCTACATACTCCAGACCTCCCTGTGGTGTTAGCCGAGGCTTCATCAGACCTGCATCACATTTGGATGTTCCTTCTGCACAATCTTGTTTCCTCCTGCTCCTTTTCACGAACGTTAATCTTAGTAAATACTTGGCCTGTCCAGTACTAGTTCAGTGTCAACTTTCAAAGAAACCAACCTATAACCTGAAGGGACCCATAGATTAGTAACTAATTGTAGGAAGTCACAGATACCACTAGGCTGGAGAAACAGAGGGCAGGGAACATGTGGCCAGAGCCCAGGGTCTGCTTATGACTGCATGGCTGGAACATTTGACATGACTGGAGCAGTTGTGGAAACTCCAGAGGTCTTTCTGAATAACCCAAGTCACTGGAGCCTGGAACCATTCACTGCTGCTTAAGAAGCAACCAGAAATGGAGAAAAGGTAAATGTCCCCTATCTCTCTCTCATTTTCCCATTATCCACCACTTCTTCCCATTAGGAGAAACTGCCTGGAAGCCAGCTAGCAAAGGAGTCTGGGAAATTGTTTTTATAGGATTCCAACCCTGAGTGACACAGAGCAGAAGGGTAAGTATGGAACTGAGATAAAAGAGGCAGAATACTAGCAATCAACCCTGGCCTCAAGTCCACATTTTTGGTAGCAGAATTGAAAAGGAAGGGTCAGGCATGAGTTGCTGAGAGGAGCCCAGAGTTCTGCCTAACAACTTATTATACCTCATGAAGGACTGTGAAGCAGAAGACTTAGCTTAAGCACTGCTCAGGTTCCTGATGCCCAGCTCGTGCTAATTTGTTATGCAGCAATAGAAAACTAATACATTTAGTGATTAAGAACATGGGATGGGTGAAGTCCATGAAAGCATCCCACAGAAAGTACGGAATAAAGACTGTTTTAATAGGTAGAAAAGGGAGCAAGTAAAGAGGACAGCAAATGAAAGTTCTAGGGGTATGAAAATACACAGTATGTTCCAAGATTTACAGTTCATTATTGCTAGATTGCAAAAATGTGGAAGTACATGGTAAGAGATGAAGCCAAGAAGTTAGAGAATAAGACCAGTGGTTCTCAAACCTGGCTGTGCATTAGAACCAACCAGGGAGCTTTAAACAGGGAAGTCTTTGGACCTCCAGATACCCTGTTGAAATGAATGTGGAAAGCTACATTGACATAAGGATTTTAAAAATTCTTCGGGTGGCACTAGAAGGACTAGAGTGAGGAACCTGCCTCAGAAAAAATTTAACAAGACATCCAAAAAAACCTCAGTTATCAAGATAAATAATGTTTGAGTCCAATTTTTTAAAAAATCAAACTTAATCTCCAAACTCCATGAAGAATTTAAAAAATTGTAAATGAAGACAAAGTTCTTGGGCAGTTCCAAGGTGTAACCAGTGCTGAGAATCATTTTTCTAAATCCAGACAGAAATTGTGTACCTTCCTATAAATCTTGAGATTGGTTTTAGGCAAAGGAACAAGGTTTGAGTATCAAACAGCAAGAAGACATTGCCAAATGTCTGTTTCTGGAAAGTTCCTTTTTCTATTGAGTGGTAAGTAGATAAGGAGTGGAAAGTAGGTGCAGCAGGATTTAAAGACCAGGAGACAGAGAAGCTAGAAAGATACTGCATAAATCCTTCTGGAAAATGATCCAGTGTGATGTAAAATCAATTATAGTAAGGAGTTAGAGGAGTGGAAGGATGAGTCAGTGGTGTACTAGAGCTGGCTGAACGGGTTCCCAGGGGAGGGTTTTGTACATCTCTTTTCCCATTGTACATTCAGTAACATCATATAGTTAACTCGACTTCACTGTGATGAAGGAATTTACACTACAGAAATTTGCAAACACTAACAGAGGAGTGAGTTTGTTTTGTTGTTTTTCAATTTTTTTTAATGTCATTAGTTGTTAAATAGCTGTACATCCATGGCTGAGAAGCACATTTATGAACACTAGAATTTGATAGTGAGTTAGACATGTGGGTAGAGAAGGACTCAACTGACCCATAAGATAACTTCCTGGTGCCAGTAACAAAATTATGGACTTTAAGAACAGGAATTGGCCCTAGGTTAATTGACAGTTACAAAGGGGCTGTGTGCAGGGAAGTATCTGAGGTCACCCTTAGTTTTGTAAGCTCGGCAGCTGGAAGGAATATTTCAAGGGTGCCTTGTGTTACAGTTCAAAGCAGCTCTGAAGAGTCACAAGCCCTAAAAAATTTAGGGCATGCCTACAGGAAGTTGAGCAACAAGCTGACCAGGAAGGTATTGAAGGCTCTACTTTCTCATCCTTTGGTCTGTGATCTTCATAAGTCTATTTCTGGGAAGGAACTATGAGCATCATTAGTATGGAGATGGTGTTCACTTGAGCACCACAGAAGCCATTGTAGGATTGACCTGAGAATGAGGACAAGAGTGTTGATTCTTGGGTCTGCTCTGCCAGTAATTTTTTGGCTATCTTAGGACAATTTATTAAAATCTCTTATTTATTCATTTTCTTTATCTGTAAGATAGTCTTACTTTCCTTCACATTTAAAGGTATGATTAGAAAGATAAAAATGAGAAAATAGCTGTTAAGTTTCCTCTGAAAATTTAAAAGAACGCCTCCAAAGCAATATAAGATCACGTGATTATAAAATCACCATTACACTAATAGCATTATGCCAATCATCTAATAATTTTGAAAGACCTAGATGAACCACTGTGAAGTCACTATAGCCAGGAATTTGCCTCCAGAGAGATTTGGAAAAGTGGCTAAATTTAAATTCTATGGGTGGTAATTAACTAAAATTTTGATTCATTTTTCACTTCTGACTTCATTCCTTTGGAATTTAAGAATTTACTGCTCTGTCTCAAAGTGAAGAAATTTATTTGGTTTTAGGAGAAATTTCATCTTAGCTTGCCTACTTGTCTTTGAGTTCAAAGTTTCTCTACATATATTATCATTTAAACTAGAGGGAAACAATCTTCCTTAACTAGAGCACAAGGCCATGACCTTGCCTACATGATGGGCAGCTAATCCACTTAGAACCAGTGACTTGCTTTGTATAATTTATAAGACCCCATGAAAAGACAGGCCTCCATAGATTAATATTTCAGCTGTCTTGCCTTCCATTTCATCCTCTGGATGTGGCAGCAACAACCACATGAATCATTCCTGAACTGAGTCGATATCAAACATCCGGAGCTTCATCTACATTCAATGAAGGTTCCAGCTCATTCAAGGGAAGTTCCTACAGGATTTCAAATACATGGGTGATTTGCCTTTGACATCTCTTACCCCAACCTGGCCATGATAGTTTTTAAATAAAATAGCTTTAAATTCTTTGACTAGCTTTAAAGTATTAGGTAGAGTTGGGGATCTGGTTCCTTTCCTCTTGATTCTGAGTAGGCTTGTGACTGTTTTGACCAAGAGTATAGTAGAAGTATGTTATGCATGTGACCTCTGAGGCTAGGTCACAAAGTGTCATACAGACTCCTCTAACTTTCTTGAAGTGCTTATTTTCTGGATACTCTTTCTCAGAACTCTCCCTTTCAGGAGCCAACTGTTATGTTAAGAGAAGCCCATGACACCAAGAAAACCATGTGTAGGTGTTCTGGTCCACCACCCCTGGGGAGCTGAGACTCGTAATTATCTTAGCTCAGGTACCAGGAACATTAACAAAGAAGCTTCCAGATGATTTTAGTCCATGTTACTTTAAGTCTCCCTAGCCTGAGGCACATTGTGAAACAGGCATTATAGAGTACGGACAAGCCACCCTTGCTGTCCTTGTCTGAAATTGTAACCCACAGAATTCATGAGCACAACAAAATAGTTGTTTATACCACTGAGTTAGGGGTGGTTTGTTATGTGACAGTAGATAATTATAACACTAAATAACTAGCTTAAAGTTTCTCTGTCATTCCCAAGTACATGAGAAATTACTGGCTTAGTCAGAGGAGAAATTTCTTCAAAATGAGCAAACTGTTCTGGACCTCTAGCTAAAGTACTAAATGAGCTTCCCAGTGAGAGTTCTAGATTTTTCTTCCCAGTGTGTTGCCTTCTTGGAAAAAAAAAATACCAGCTTTTGGTATTCAATTTCCTTTCTTTGTGATGTCTTTATAGATTTTTGATGATTCATCCACTAATTCACTTACTTATTGAATAGGTATTTTTTGAACCCCTACTATGCAGCAGGTGGGCTTCTAGATGTGCAGAGTGCAATGGTGAGTAAAACACACAGGGTCTGTCTTTTTGGAACTGGAGTTCAACGCAGGGATCTCAATCTTTTTCATGCCATAGAATCTTTTGACATTTGGTAAGGTCTTTGGACCCTTTTCCAGAATCATGTTTTAAAATCCATAAAACATAAAATACCTAAGCTCATGAAGGAAACTGTATTGCAGCAGTTACCAAAATATTTTTAAGATATTTCTGAGATAATGATATAAGTGGTTATTTACTAATATGTTAAATGAAAAGATCTAGTCATGGGTCTAATTAATATCATGGTAGTGATGAGTGGAAATAATATACTGAGATATTCAGAAAGCCTTCATCATGAAAATATCTGTGATGTTCCTTGGTAACAAAGTCACAGATATAGCTAATGCTACTGTGATAACTGGTGACTGCATAAAGATGATGTGGTCTTTTTTATACAATGGAATACTACTCAGCCATAAAGAAAGATAAACTGGAGACATTAATAGCTAAATGGATGCTTGAGGCCATACTCTTAAGTGAAATAGATAGTACACACATGTGTAAATTCCTAATTGTTTCTCTGGTGCGAGAAACTGAAAGTATAAATGAGCACCAAACTGCATAAGACATTGTGAAACAGGAAGAAAATGTTCAAAGGGGAAGGGGAACTGGGGGGGCGGGGTGGATGGAAAGGAAAGAAGGGAAAAAATGAAAAAAGAAGGAAAAAATGGAAACAAAGTTTGTAAATAGGGAGGGGTGAAAGGGTTGAAGGGAGGGCAGGGGAATGGGGAAAAAATAAGAACCAAGATATATCCTGTAGGGGTACAAATTCCCAATGATGAATGTCATCATATTGCATACCTAAAATGTACCAATAAACTTAATAAAAAATAATACAAAGAAAAGCTACATTTTAATAAGATTTAGTGAAAATCAATAGGTAATTTTTTTTCTTCTCCAAATTAATGAATCTTTTGAACTCTGTAGTCTAGGTATCTCAGGCTAAGAACCTTTGGTTTGGGATTATAGACAGACATCCACCAAATAATAACACTAATATGTAATAAACTGTGGTGCCTGCTACATGAACATGTCAGTTTCCTGAAACTATCATAACAAATTACTACTATGTGGCTTAAGATACTAGAAATCTATTCTTTATCAGTTCTAGAATCTAGAAGTCCAAAACTCAATATCACTGGACTGTGCTCCCTCTGGAGGGCAGTGAAAATTCTTTTTCTTGCCTCTTCTGACTTCTTGTGGCTGCTGGCCTTTTTTGCCCATGGCTTTCTGACTCCAGTCTTCAAGGCCAGAACCTTCCAATCTCTCTGCTCTGTCTTCACCTCACCTGGCCCTCGCCTCTGTGTGTACATCACAGCTCCCTCTGGGTCTGTGTTTACAAGACACATGTGATTATATACAGAGCCCATCTGGATAAGCCAGAATAATCTTCCCATTTCTAGATCCTTAATTTAATCTCATCTGCAAAGTCTTTGTCATAGAAAGTTGTATCTGTAGGCTCCAAGGATTAGACTCTCTTTTGAGGAGCCATTTCTCACTCTACCACAGTGACCCAGGGTCCTGTTGGAAACTGGGATGATGATGTGCCAGTGAAGCTTTGGGTTGATAACTGAATGAAGAGTGAGAATAATTAGATAAAAGGAGTGAACAACAAGAAGCTGGGAAAACCCCAAAGCTGGAAAATCTATGTGGCATTCTGAGCATAAAAGATGTGCTGTGGTTTAAATGTTTCTACCAAAGCTCATGTTGAAATTCAATTGTCATTGTGACAGTATTGGGAGGTGGGACCTTTAAGAAGTGATTAGATTGTGCAGCTCTGCCCTTGTGAATCAATTAAGGCCATTAACTTGGAAGTGGATTAATCATTCAGGGAGTGGCTTTCTTGTAAAAGTGAGCTCTGTCGCTATCTGAGGCCTTCCACCATATTATAATGCAACAAGAAGGCCCTCACTAGGTGCCACTATCTTGAGAATGGACTTCCCAGACTCCAGAACTGTTAGAGGGAAAATTCTTCTCTTTATAAACTACTCAGTCTGGTATTCTGTTGTAGCAGCAGAAAACAGACTGAGACAGAAGATTGTGTGTCTGGGCCCTAGAAGGGGCCCAGGTGGAATGCATAGGGATCTTCAGGAGAGGTCAGCAGGGGCTGCTTTTTGAAGTGTCTTATAGGATTCAGTTCTGTCCCTTATAGCAATGAGAAGACATTGGAGGATACCATATGCTCATACCTCCATTTTTGAAAGATTGCACTAGCTTAGGAGAGAAGAACAGATTATGAGGTGGGAGCTTACAAAAATAAGCGGTGAAGGAAACCAATTAGGAGGTGTGGCAGGGTCCTAGTCAGAAAGACACTTGGTGTAGGGGAGAGGTGATAGAGGTGGGGGAGGATTTGAGTACAGGTTAAATCAATGCATATTTTAGAAAATCTAGTCATTCAGGACTCAGTATAGATTTGATTAACTATAGGAAAATGGACAAAATAAATTGTCAGTGTAAGCATGAGTTGAAATTTACAAATCTGGGTCCAAGAAGTAAATTGTGCCTTTATTTTACTATATTTAACTGAATCTGCTCTGAGCTGGTGGAACATTTAATCCCTTGTGGGAATTCTTCCCGTCCCCTTCCCAAGGCAGTGTAAAAGGTTTGAGCACTGTATGCAATGTAGGCATTTGAAACAGGACTCTGGGGATGTGTTTAGTGCTCTGGGACCACCACTGATGCACGTATCCTGTTGAGGCCCACATGGGCTCTTGAAAGTTGTCACAGTTGTTAAGGAGAAGCTGAACCAGGGTCTTTTGCCCAGGTTCTGAAAGTCATGGCTCTTGGTGCTTTGCTTAATAACTCACTTCCCTGCAATTGGAAAATGATCTACACCAACATGCACAGTTCTGAAATTCTTCTGATACATGAAACTTTGAGATGAGGAAGCATTAATTACTCTGCTTACAACTTGCCAAAAAACTGCAAGCATTAGAACATATTTCATCACTTACATGGATGTTCATTAATATTCTAAGGAAAGCACAGAAACAGTTTATCCAACCTGTAAGCTTGGGAAGCCTCCAGTCTCTGTTTTTAAGGGGCTCCAACAACCCCCTTGCTTGAAAGATTCACCTGAGGCCAATCTCAAAATTCTAGAGATATGTAATTGAACCTCTTCCATTCAAGGCTGGATATGAAATCATTTAGAACTTGACCCTAGATCTGCTGGTGGATATAGGCTATGGGCCTTGCTATTTTCTTATGGCCCATTCATGTGTCTATTTGGGTTTTCCATGAGGTTTAAACAGATAGTTTTATCAGGAGGTGAAGGAACCACCCCTAAGAGAGTAAATAAGTGATTTTCAGGAAGAAAAGCCAGCTAGTAAAAAGAATGTCTTCAAGCCAGTTACAGGTAAGCAAGTAGAGCTTAAATCTGTAGAAAAACACTACGAACCAGTATAGAGCACATACTTGTGAATGATCCCATCTGAGGGGTGAGAGAGCTGGGGTATTTAAGCCACAGGTGGGAAGAAAGCCTATTACTGATATTTCTTATCCTATCTAAAAGTTACTAATTTCACCAATGAAAGCCTATTATGGTGGGCTGGGCATGTAGCTCAGTGCTAGAGCAATTGCCTAGCACGTGTGAGGTCCAGAGTTCAATCCCCAGTGCCACAAAAAACAAACAAACAAAGCCTATTCTAGTATTCAATGAAGGGGAATTACAGCGAAACTCCAAGTGTTGATTGGAACACCATCAATGGCATGCTTGGAGTTGGCACCTCTGGAAAGTGACCTTTCTAATCTAATGTCAACTGAACACTTCTGAAGAAGGAAGTCTCCAATAGGCAGCCCACGGCCCCTGGTGGCTTGAACTATTATATATACAAAATCACATGGTCTATGCTGAAATCACTTAGAATGAATAACAGACATCAGCATACTTGCCATCCCAGAGCCCTTTTGTCCGAAGATTTTACAAAGTCATCAAGTGTGGGAAAAGGTCTCAGGTCCCCCACCATCCATAACAACCCGGTCCCCTTCCACAAAGAGTCTCAAACAGTTTCTACCTCTCTTCTACTTCTTGCTTTAAAAATTCTTAAAGTTTAAATGTTTTCTTCTATTTCCTCATGCCAGCCTGCCCCCCACACACACACACACATACACAGATGCCAACCTTGTTGGGACAGTTCCTTCCAATGGCATTAGGTGTCTGTGAAACCACAGACTAGAGTTGTATTTTCTATCCCATATCCTGGGAGCTGTGACTGTAGTTTTAAACCATTCTACACAAAGTCCCTGAGACACAGAAACACTGGGCTTGTCTTCCTTTGAGACGATGAAGAGAAGGAAAAGCACTTTCAGCAGCAAGATTCAACGGCACACGAATATCTTACTGAATTTTCTTCCACATTTGTGTAAACGTTATGCCCTGTGCTTTGTATTGAAAAAAAAAGCCAAGGTAATTTAAAAACATATAATGTAGATCAGTGCTGCCACAGCACAGTTAGCGTTTACTGGATGCCTCCCATGTTTCGGGGGCTATGATACTGATCAATATATGTATTATGTTATCAAATTCTGAAGTATCACATGTGAGGCATGATTATCCCCCTTTTACAAATAAGAACAGTGATATCTGTAGGGGTACTTTAAAATATATTTTTTATAATTACAAAAAAGTTTTTTTATCAAGAAAAATAAAACCCAAAGGAAAAAAATATAGAAATCCTTATCGCTCTGTCCATACATTATAATTCATAATATTTTGATTAAATCTTTCCCATATTTTTTGATGTCTCCTTGCATACATACACTGAAAAAACAAAATTGGGTTCTTTCAGTAGCAATCTTTTTTATTTATCTCCCAAAAATGCTGAAGGACGATTTTCTGACATGGATTTTCTTAAGCTGAAAACTAAATCTTCACCAGGGCAATCCCAAAGCATGCAGGCTTCAAACCATTCACGGTGTAAAGAGATGTGTGCTGAAAAGAAGGAGGGAGGGCAGCTTAATTGTGCGATTTTTGTGGGTTCTTTGTAAAACTCTTGGCCTGGAGCTTACAAAACTTTTGCCTGGTTTGCTAAATAGCCCTTCTCATTTGGCCCTGGGATCTTCCATCTGATTGAGCGTCCCCAATTTGGATTGTGTGACTTTCAAATTTGAGGCCATTCTCATTGGTCATCTTGGACCATAACAAAAATCCACACATTTTATTCTTCCACTTTTCTACTTTCCCAAATACAGGCTAGTTTGAGAACTCTAATTAAGTAGAAAACAACATTTTTAGAGTGGCTCTCAAAGGCTCAACAGAAAGAAAAGAGAAACCCTTCTCCAGTCTTCTCTCCAAGCTCCCCACAAGCCCACATTGTCTCAGGTTTGAGTCCCAGCTGAGCGAGCACATTCCCTGACTGGGGCAAAGATGGAGCCTGGCATCTTCCCAGCCCTTCTCATTGTGATGGGAAGCTGAGGCTGCCCACGGTTGGAGTGAGAGGAATGGGGAGGACTGAGAACCCCGTGCAATAGGAAGTGGGTGGCCTCACCCCTAGCAACCAGGCTCTCTGAGGCTGCAGCTCCTTTCAGAGGCTCTTGCAAGTGTTTTCTCCTGCCTGCTCTCTGGCTGCGAACTGTAACTCAGGCTGTGAAGCCTTTTAGGGCAGGGACTGTTGTTGGCCTTATTTTTAATTTCCCAGCCCCTCATAGTGCTCAAAGTATGCTTAGTGAATGAATGAATGATTATATAAGACATTTCCCAGAACAGCAGGCCATTTGACCTTTAATGAGCCAAAGGCATGGGATCAGTTTCATGATATTCACCCTCATGGTAGACTTAATAATGCCCATTCTCGCAAAGCTGAACATAACAAAGCAGGCCTAGAAACCCCTGTGATGCTGAACTTCTGTTTCCTTCTCCATGTTCAGTCTGCCACAGCAACTTCAGACATGGGAATCAGATCTGTCCTCTGTTTGCTTGTCAACCTCACCAGCAACTTTAGCCATGATCCTCACACAAGTTCTACCACCAATGGCATCTATCCAATCCTGCAAAACACTTCCATCAAATGAAGTTCTACACAAAAGTCCAAGGTGAAAAACTAATGAAAACTGTTGCTCTGGATAAAAGAGAATGCGTCCCCCCTATACCTCCCACTCTAAACCTACTGTCACATAGAATCTTGCACTATAAGGACATATTTTGAAACCAACAGACCAAGACTTCTACGAAAGCCTGAACCAGGTTTCCCTGCCTCAGCTTGCAAAAATGAATATCTAATCATGCCACAACCTTAAATTCACGCATGTAGTGCTTCCTGTTATGAAGAGGAAAACATCCTAAGTCCTTAGCTTGTACACAAAGCCCTAAATCTGCATTTTCAGACCTGTCTTTGTAGTTGCCTCATGTTCCCTGCATTCCAACCTCTTTAAACATCTCCTTCCTCTCTAAACACCCCAAGACTTTTCACAACTACATACCCTTGCATGTGTCAGTTCCTCATTGAGGATGTTTTTCACTTCCATTTTTGTTGTTCAAATTTGACAGATTCTCTGAGGTCTTTTTCAAGTGCTGTTTTCTCCATTCATCCTTCTCTGAGGACTATTTTGGTTTCTTATCTTCCCTATAAGATTGTGGGTTTCCTGATGGCAGGGACTGCGCCATTCATTTTGTATTTTAAAGTGTCTCGCACAGTTATTGGTAGAAGAGCAAATGATCAATAAATGTTAGTTGGATAAATAGATGGATCAACAAATGCAAGAATAGATCATTATTGTACAATGTCATCAAAGATAGATTGCCAGAGAAGGTGAAGATCAGGATGAATTCTAAAACATAGGAAGGATTAGAATAAATGGAAACTAGTTAGAGGATTTTCATTCACTGGTGGCTTTGGCTGAAGAAACTCAGGGTTATTATCTTAGCTAACCCTCATCAAAGAAACTTCAACAGGAACCAAAATAGAAGTCCTTGGGACATTCGTTTACTTGTTAGAATACGGGTTGAAACTTCCAGAGTTAACATCATCCCCACTAAGCCACAGTCACTGTGCTAGTTATTCTCCAGCTCCTTCCCACAGAATCTAACATCCATCCATTTTCCACTCTCCTCACCCGTGGAGACCACATCTCCTGGCTCCTTGCCAGCTGATTTTTGATTAGACTCTGACCATGAGGAACACTGGCAGATCTGGAAGGTCTCTCCTGGACTCCATGTCTTGGGCAAGGGCTGCCATTCAATGATTGCTCTGTGGTAGGCAAAGTAATGCCCTCACCCCAAATATCTATGTGCCAATTCCCAGAACTTGGGAGTATTTAACTTTGCATGGCAAAAGTAAGTTTGCAAGTGGTTATTTCTTTAAGAGTCTTGAGATAAGAGATGGCTGTGAATTTTATGAGTGGGCTCAGTGTAATCACAAAGCTCTTTTCAGGAGGGAGGCAGGGGGATGGGAGTTAGTCATAAATCTGGGGATGGAAGCAGAGGTTGCAGTGATGGAGGAAGGAGCCATGAGCCAGGGAAGATGAGTGGCCTGTAAAAAAGGAAAAGGTCAAGGACATGGACTCTCCTCAAAGCATCCAAAGGAAACACCACACTGTGGTTCCCTTGATTCTAGCCCTACAAGGCTCACTTTGGATTCCTGTAAGAGAGAGGATTTGCATTATTGTAAGCCACTTAATTTGTAGCAATCTGTTACAGCAATAGGAAACAAATACAACCTCTTATTGGATCGCTCCTTTTCTGTGGCCCTTCCTTCGTGGCTTCAGTTTTTATTGAGTTCAATAACTGATTTTCTCCCTCTTGTTATTGTTTACTGCTTCTGGCCATTGCTAATCTCTAGATATCTCAACATTCCTTGTTGGTTCTAGAACCTTTCCCACAGCAATGAGTTGTCCTCTCTTTAGACTCCCAAACTATCTGATTCAGATTCTGTTTCCTTCTAAGATTATGACTAACTCACCACCTCTGAGAAACATAGCAAATGATTTTTCTGGCCCCAAATGGAGCCATCTCTGGGCTGAAGGGTCCACACACTGTGGTCAGTGTCTTGGCAGTGGAGATGGACATTACCAGAGGCAAAATGCCTGCCAGCCTCCACAAAGAAGTCTGATGAAATTTAAAGGTGTGAAGACAGCCCCTCCAGCCCCTCCAAGTGAAACTTGCAGATAAGTCCCATTCCTCTTTGAGAGCAGGGATTTTGAACCTTGATAGTCCATGAATGAGCTTAGGGGTGGGCTCTCTGAAATGCCTGATATTGTGAATTTGGGGTGCAAGTTTGTGCATCTGTGCATTCTCAAGGGAACTGTGCTCAACTGAGTGTCCCTCAGTGCTGCACAGGTGGCTGGCCAGGTATAGCAGCTCTGGACATCTGATTAGCCTTCATGCAAGAATAGCCCAAGAGAGAAGGGATAACCTCACTTACCCGGGGGTAACCCTTATCCCAGGAGGGCAGAACTCAGTAGATAAATGCCCCGATAATCATGTGTTCTGTAGCATCACAGAAGTGCCTGCAAAAGCAGACTGGTGACCATGATGACAGCTTGAAAGGATACCCTTATCACACCCCTGCTCCTTCACTCCTGCTTCCTTGTATCACCACTAAAATAAACTTTGTTTTGGACTCTGCTTTCTGGAAAACAGATCAAGACACCAGGACAGTTTGACAGAGACTCAAATTCAAGCTTTATGTATTGAGCTCCCCATCACCCATATAATGATAAGCTGACTCTCAGGCCCACTGGTGCTTAATAAAAGGTTCTTCATTCCACCTTGGATTCCCAAAGTCCACAGCTGACAGTCATTGCTTTTGAAAGAGTAAAACATTTCTTCATCTGCTGGGACCCAGAAGAGCTGGCACTTTCTCTCCCTCCCCAACATCCAAAGCTACTGGTGCTAGGAGAAGCTAGAGGAATGGAAAAGTCCACCTCCATCCTGGAGGAAAGAAATTCCACTGGGGCCTTATTAGGCTTTCACCGCCTGCTGGTCATGCTTTCATCCAAACATTCCAACATCTGCTGTTATTACTACCAGAACACCTCAAGCAGATCGAGCACATTTCATGGGTGGGAATAATGTGATAGGGAGAAGTTAGGAAGGGCTGAAAACATTTTTTTAAAATTTGGCTGAGGGAAGTCAGGATCACCACCATATTAGTCATCTACTGCTAATTAGCTCACAGTTTCCATGGGTAAGAAGTCTAGGACACCTTAGCTGGGTTCTAGGCTCAGTGTCCCACAAGATTGCTGTATGGGTTTTGGCTGGGATTGGGAGGTCTCAGCTGAGACTCAGGGTCTTCTTCCAAGATCATGTTCCTTTCAGCTGTAGAACTTATGATGACTTGCTTCTTCAAGGATAGCAGCTGTTTCTCTCTGACTTCTTCCATCTCAGACCTCTAGATCCTCTTTAAAGGACTTAGCTGATCTGGTGATTTGGTCAGACCCACATACACTCAAGGGGAGGGGATTTTTCAAGGCAGTGGTCATTTTAGAATTCAGCCTCACAGCCACCCTGACTCCTTTAAGAAATATAAGATGACTCCCGTGAGATGAAGAAGCTGATTTAGTTTTCTCTACTTGTCCTTCTCTATGAATAATGCCTTCTGTAGTGAGGAAACATTTTTCACTTTAAAAATTAGCCATCAAAAGGAGAGAAGAAAGCCCAAATATTTTTGAGAATATCTTTAACTTATTTGGTAAAATCAGGCAGAAAAAACACTTGATCCTCCAAACCTTTGTTATCACCAGGTCCTCAAGTCAGAAACTGGGGTCACTCAGGATACCTCCATCTTCCATTGCCATATAAATCATCAGTACTCATCCTCTTTACCTCATAAAGGTCTCACACATCCAAGACTGCTACAGAGAACTGCTAACCATCCCTCTGCTGCCACTCTGGCCCTCCCCACTCCATTCTCCCTGCAGCAGCCTGAGCTGGGAGAGCACACTCTTGGCCCAGGGCGGGCAGGGTGACAACCTGTGACCATTCTCCCAGCTGCTCAGTCCAGCTCCCTAAGAGAGTTTGCAATGTCACTCTATTAATGTACTAGTTTCTTAGAGTTGTCATAACAAAGTACTGCAAACTAGGTGGCCAAAAACAATAGAAATTTATTGATCACTGCTCTGGAGGCTGGAAGTATGAGATCAAGGTGTCAGCAGGATCATATTTCCTCCAAAGACCCTAGGAAAGGATCCTTCCTTGCCTTTTTCAATTTCTGGTATCCCAGACATTCCTTGACTTGAAGTAGTATCCTTCCACTCTCTACCTCCATCTTTACCTAACTGTTTTTCTTCTGTATCTGTGTCTCAGAGGCTTCACACAGCAGCATTCTTCTTGTGTGTCTCTGTCCACATTTCTTCTTTTTATAAAGACATCAGTCATTTATGGCTTATCCAAATGACCTAACTCAGTCATCTGCAAAGAATCTTTCCAAATAAGATCACATCCACAGGTACTGGAAGTTAAGGGCCTAGCATATCTTGGGGGGGGGGTGGAAGAATCACAATTCAACCTATAGCAATCACTCTAATTGGATCTCAGTTATCCTGCTGGCCTATAGGTGCCCGAATAAGGAGTTTGATGAACAGTGGAAGAACACAGACTTGGGGAGTAGGCCAGCATGGATACTTCTGGATTGACATCTGGCTGGCTGAACACAGAGCCAAGGCCCCAGTCTTGTAAAGATTGAAAAGTAGCCTGACTAGGGTCACAATTTAGTGATGTCATATTCCCACATACAGGAAGAAGGGATTTGGGGCAGTAAGGACATTAAATATTCCCTGTCAATGACATTTACCTGGCTCTCACCCAGGCATTGTACCCACCCATCCTGTCCATCATTCAGGTCACCATTCACATTATCTTTCCTTAGCAGGGCCAACTCTGACTGCCAAGGCTGACTCAGGACTCTTGTCACCTGCTCTCTCAGCCCCCTTCTTCTTCACAGCAGTCTCATGGGTGTGACTATTGGAGCTGCCTCCCTCCCTAAACTAGAAGCTTCCTGACTTCAGGTCCTGCAGTTATTTTATCCCCCCCCCCCCCCCCGCCCATCATCTAGCATATGCATGGCAATAAGGAGGTGTTCAATAAAGATATGTTGAATGAATGAATGAATGAATAGCTACGAGGTGATTTTGTTTCCTGGACATCTGATGGACGGCAGAGATAAGAACATTTGGAGATCTGTGTAGTCCTGATATTTGTGATGAATACATCTTTGACGAATCCCCAAGTCTCTGAAAACAAAATGTTTCTATGGGCTTTTTCTGAAATGGCACTCCCGTGGAAACCAATCAATTCCCTCACACAGGCCTCAAAGTGGGTATAATTTAAATATGTGCTTCACCAAAAGGATAATACAGTAGTGTGGGCCTTTGAGGTTGCTTGTGAGAAACTAGAGCTCCTTGTGTTAGACTAGAGATGGGAGGGATCCACTGCGGGCAGTGCAGGACAGAGGAGCATGGCGGCCTACTCTTGAAGGTGTGCTTCTCAGAACAGCAGCATCAGCCTTATCTATGGTGGGTTAGGAAGTCAACTTTGAAGCCGTCTCCCACCTGCAAAAGT
This sequence comes from Heterocephalus glaber, assembly GCF_000247695.1. The sequence continues at coordinate 16,240,056 of NW_004624762.1, read as the reverse complement.
GGAATAAGAGCTCCATACTAGCAGAAGCCCCAGGTGATCTATAAGGATTGCAACATTGGTGAAGTAAGTATTGGCAAACGGTAGAGTTGGCCTCTCCATGTGGCTTGGGACACTTACAGCATGGGAGAGACAGAAATATCAAGGCAATAACTGCAAGACTTCTGACCTAGACTTAGATGTCAGGTGGTGTCACTGCCACTACATTCTCTTGCTCATGAGTGAATCACTAAGATCAGTACAGACTTAAAAGGAGGGAATCAGACTCCACCTCTCAATGGGAAAACTGCCAAAGGACATGTGATAATCTTTAATCTGTCACATGCCTCTGCTCTCCATGAATCAGAAATTGGTGTCTGCTGAGGTACTTATGAGCATGTGGTGGGGGAGCCTGTGGTTGGGAGGAAAAGGGAAGAAATCCTTCCTTCTCACTCTTGGTGGGATTTAAGTATATTCTTTGGCTTGAATCTGTGTCTTCATCTTTGAGATAAGAAAATACTAGTGTCAGGGGCTACTGGGAGTATTATAAGCAATTAATTAATTAATTAATTTTGCAGTGCTGGGAATGGAGCCCAGGGCCTTGCGCATACTAGGAAAGCACTCCACTACTTAGTTATATCCCCAGCCCATTACTGGGAATATTTCAAATAGGAAAGATCTAGGTAAATCATAAGTAGTATATAAAAGTTGGTTATGATTGTTATTAACAACAATAATTATGACAATAAGAGGCTAGGCAGTTATATATTTGCCTGCTACCACAGAGTTTCTAAAGATGTCATCTTAACCCTGAAGAGTAGATTGCTTAGTAGGAGGTACAGGAGGCATAAAGATTGAGGGGAAGATGTTTCTGGGGAGAGAGACTTTTCTGTGGCCTCTGTCTTGACCAAAACCTGGATCTGTGCTTGCTTTTGACATGCTCTGCAATCTACATTTTCTCCAAGTAAGAATAGCACCACAGTCACAGCCATAAAGAGCAGAGTGATTCTGGCTCCACTCCTACTCGCTCTGCAGGGATTAGAAGCCCCTGGGATTCATCCCCAATGGTTCTGAGCCTTCCCACTGTGTTCATCAGGCTCTTGCTCTTGGAAGCCTGTGGTGTCACCCCTACCCTGACCCCTGCGGCTGCTGGGGAAGGATCTCTCATCCCTGTCTAAGCCAGAAAGGTCCTTTTACCCCCAGTGCCTGCCAAAAGGACTGACACTGCTGCCCGACTGTGCCGGAGACGCCCCGACTGCCACAGACAATGTTTGATAGGGGTGCTGAAACCCCACACTAGATAGCTGGTGTTAGGGTGGGGGAACTACCTCCTGTGGGCCACCAAGACATCAGCATTTCCAGGCTTTACCTACAAGTTCTGTGCTCCTCCAAGGGCAGAAAATCCTTCTGTCCTCTTACTACATAACCTTCTGCCCTTTCCATGGCCGGGTTGAAAGTCAAAGATCATCTTAGTGAATGTAGTAGTGCTAGCCAACCATATGCCACTCTTCTAAAATCAAGGCAGTGTGGTGAGGGGTTATGAGTGCAGGGCTAATCTGCTGGGACTAAAATGCTTGGCTCTATCCTCACTAGCTGTGTGACTTTGGATAGTAATTTAACTTCTCTGCATTTCAGTTTTCCCACCTGTAAAATGAAGATGTTGGTAGTCCTGACTTCATAGAGTTGTTGTAAAGCTTAATAAAAGAGCCCATCTAATGCTCCTAGATAGTATTTGGCATGGAATAACTACTCAATAAACACAAACCATTCATTTACTACCACCCTTCATTCTTAGGGTAAGTTCCTTCCCTGGGATCTTTTTGATTTCAAATGCTATAGATGGCTGCCTGCCCTCTTTCTGATCCTAGCAAATATCATTGGACAAGTTTGATCCTACCATGACCATAGATAGACTACACTCAATCTGGGGCAATTACTATAGTCAAAATTGTTGTTCCACAGTTTATATTTATTTCACATAGCATGGATGTGCTAGGCATTGGGCATACAGGAATGCTTTAGCTTATTGAATCCTCAGGACAACCCTACGAATGAGGCATTATCACTATCCCCATTTAATAGATAGTGTAGTAGTCTGACCGGTTGCCATATCAAAATACCACAGACTGCATAGCTTAAACCACAGAAATTCATTCTCACAGTTCTGGAGGCTGAAAGCCTGAGAGCAGGGTACCACCTTGGTGAGGTTCTGGTGAGAGCTCTCATCCTGTCTTGCAGATGGCTGTCTTTTCACTGTGTCCTCATATGGTGGAAGGAGAGAAAAGGTTCCCTGGTGTCTCCTTATCATTGCACTAATCCCATCGTGAAAGTCTCATGATCTCATCTAAAACTGATTATCTCCAAAAAGGCCCTACCTCCAAATACCATCACATTGGGGGTTAAGGCTTCCATATTTGAACGTGGGGAAGGGGGTAGAGTTCCATCCGCAGCATTCTTCCCCTGCTCCTCCACAAATTCATGCCATTCTCACATGCAAAACATACCCATTTCATCCAACATCCCCTAAATTCTTAACTCATTCTAGCATCAACTCTAAAGTCAAAAGAAGGATCCCCTAAGTATCATCTGAAGCAGATATGGGTGACAAGGTACAATTGCTCCTGAGGCTAAATTCCTCTCCAGCTATGACCTGTGAAGCTAGACAATTATGTGCTTCCAAAATGCAATGGTAGGACAGTCATGAGACAGACATTCTCATTTCAAAAGGGAGAAACAGGGAAAAAGGGAAGAGGTAACAAGTCCCAAGTAAATCCAAAACTAGCAAGGCAAAAATCTTAAGTTTCAAGAATAATCACCATTCATTCATCACTCTGCCTTCCAAGTCCACTAATGTGGCAGTATCTCCTGCAGAGTTGAGCAGGCTGGTACTGTCATGGGAATCTCTTCCAGGACCCCAGCCTCCACAGCTCTCTGCTAGACATGCTACCCTTTGAAACTGAAGTGGAGCCAGCTTTGCCTGATAGACTTGTGCACTCTACACCTACGGTGAGAGAAGCAGCTCTGATGGTCTCTGAATCACCTTCACAGTCATTCTTCCCTTGTCTCAAAGGATAGTGTACATTGGCAGCCAAATAGTTATTCTGTCCTACAAGACCCATGAGGTTCAATAATCTTCCTTCATTTTTCCTACCTTCTCTGGCCCTTGTAGTTCAAATTCACAGTGTCATTGCTGGTATAATCCCAACTATATTCCTGTTTTCTTTTAAGATAGTTGATTAAGTTCATGAGTTGAACTCATAATCTTTTTAATCAAGTGGTTATTCAAACACACCCTTAATTTTCTCTTTCAAACAAATCCTCTATTTTATGCAATATAGATAAGCTGAGAATTTTCCAAATCTTCAAGTTATGATTCTTCTTTTCTTAACCCTTTCTTCTCCACTTCATTTCCCAACATTTTTATTTTACAACTATGAATAGCATAATGAAATTCCAATGGTGGGTTTCATATATGATGGTGGTCTCATAAGATTATTGCTATGGTTTAGATCTAAAAAGTCCCCCCAAAGCCTCGTGTATTTGGAAGGTGATTGGGTCATGAAGGCACTATACTTATCAGTGGATTAGTCCACTGCTGAGTTCATAGCTGACTTCCTTTAGGGCCTGGTTGGAGGTATGTCACTGGGGGTGTGACTGGAAGGGTGTATCTCCTTCCCCAGATCCTTTCTTCCCTCTTTGCTTCCTGGTTGCCCATAGCATGTGGAGCTGTCTTCCACCAAGGCCCTTCCATCATGCCATTTCTGCCTTGGAGCCCGCTGACCATGGACTGATACCATGAGTCAAAATAAACCTCTCCACCTTTAAGTTGTGAGTGTTGAATATTTTGTCTCAGCACCAGGAAAGTGACTGAGCCAACTATAATGGAGATAAAAAATTTTCCTATCACCCAGTGGCACTATAGACATGGAAATATAGTGGAACACATTACTCATGTGTTTGGGTGATGTTGGTGTAAACAAATCTATTATGCTTCCAGGTATACAAAACTATAGCAGATACAATTATGTATAGCAGGGCCGGGGATTTAGGTCAGTGGTTCTAGTGCCTGCCTTGCAAGTGCAAGGTCCTGAGTTAGATCCCTGGTACCAAAAACCAAACAAGCAAACAATTATGTATAGCACATAATAAATGATAATGATAGAAAAACGTGTATGTTACTTGTTTGTATGTTTTCTATACTATACTTTTAATCATTATTTTAAAGTATACTCTTGCTCCTTCTACTTCTTCAAAAAGAGAAGTTTACCATGAAAAACTATGCCATGTTAACACCAACTATTAACTTCATACCTCTTATGCTTATTGTATCTCTTGATCACATCAAGAGATCGTGAAGAATGATACACCCATACCATCTAGGCTTATGCCTAGATACTCTTCATGATGTTTGAAAATGACGAAATTCATTTCTGAGAGTGTATCCCTCTCATTAAGCAATGCATGATTGTACTACAAGCAATCAGAGGAACTAAGCTGCTCCTACAACACTGCTTGGAAATCTCCTGAGCTAAATATTCAGTTTTTTTCTTGTGAGTTCTGCCTTCCACCAAAACCAAACTATAATTCAGCCAAGTTCTTTGCCACTTGATAGCAAGAATTGCCTTTCCACCAATTTCCAACAATACATTTCCCATTTCCATCTAAGATATCACTAGACTCACCCTTAACATCCATTTTTTTATTGCACAAACCTCAAAATTCTTCCAGCTTCTACCCATTGCTCCGTTGTAAATTTGCTCCCACATCTTCAGGTATTTATTACCAAAGCACCCTACTTTTGTTACCAAAATCTGTATTAGTCTGATCATCCTATAATATGGAAATATCATAGACTGGGTGACTTAAATAACAGATGTTTATTTCTCACAGATTTGAAGGCTGAAAGTCCAAGAGCAGAGTGCCAGTGAGGGTTGTCTTCCTGGCTTGCAAACAGCTGCCTTTAAAGTGTGTGTGTGTGTGTGTGTGTGTGTGTGTGTGTGTGTGAGAGAGAGAGAGATAGAGAGAGAGAGACAGAGAGAGACAGAGAGAGACAGAGAGAGATCTGATGTCTCTTCTTATAAGGGCACTGATACCATTATGAAAGTCCCAACCTCATGAGTGCATCTCAGCCTAATCACCTCTCAAAGGCTCTATCTCTGAATACCTTCATCTTGGAGGCTAGTGCTTCAACAAATGAATTTAAAAGGGTTGGGACACAATTCATTCCATATCAGATGATTTATCAGTCTGCCTTTCATTACTATAAAGAATGGATGCACCTCAAGGCCATAATCTGAAGTGAAATAAGTCAGACACACAAGTTTAAATATTGTATTGTTTCTCTTATATGAGGAGCCCAAAGTATAAATAAGGAGCAAATAAAAGATAGATATTAGGGAGTAGGGAGATCTTTTTCAAATGGAAAGGGAAACAAGAGACAGAGGGAGGAGGAGGGAAAGAAGGGAAAAGGAGAATAAAAAAGAGTTGAAGAAAAAAATGGAAGTAAAGTTTTTGCAAATGAGGAAGGAAAGAAGAGTTGGCGGGAGCAGGGAGAGAGGGAAGGGAAGGGGACAAAAAAGAATTAAGATGTGTTATGTACATGTACAAACTCCCCACAATAAATGTAATTATGTACAGCAAATATGTACTAATAAAAAAAATTTTTTGCAAGTGCAAGGACCCGAGTTCGATCTCCGGTACCAAAAAAAAAAAAAATTTTTTTTAAAGAAATACCTGGGGTATCTACATTATAACGAAAAGAGGTTTCTCTTGACTCATAGTTTCTGGAGTTGCAAAGTATGAGGGTCACTTCTGGTGATAATCTTCTTGCTGGTAGAGTCCCAAAGTGTCACATGGAAAGAGAAAGGGAAGATGTATATGTCCACGTGTGTGGTCTCTCTCCTGCTCATAAAGCCACCAGGACTCGATCATGGAGGCTTTACCCTAATGACCTTAACAGAGCTCAATCACCTTCCAATGGCCCCACCTCTAAACACCATAGTTAGATGAACTTCCCACCCCCTTAAAACAATTACATATGACTTTGGGGATTAGACTTCAACATGTGAAACCATAGCTGATGGGAAAATTGAAGCAAATAGAAACCAAATAAATTTCCCGAGGGTACACGGTTATTAACTGGAGGAACCAGGACTCAAGTTCAACTCTGTGGCACCAAAATCCCAATTCTCTTTCCATACATACGACTTTTATCCTTTCATTAATGGATAGATAGAGTTTGAATGCTAAAAAGCATCAAGTATGTTTTTTTGGGTAACAATGGCTCCAATGTTGAGTGGCTTCAATGACTCGTTACTTCTCTTGATTCTGTGGGTTGGGTGCAGGTTCTTCTGTTAATCGTTCCTGGACTCTGTCATGTAGCTGCCTTCAGCTGGAAGGCTAACTGGAGCCTTTGGCTCAAGGAAGATATAGCTGGGGCAGCTGACCATCCTTTTCCATGTGGTTTTCCATCCCACAAACATGATGGCCTCAGAGTATGATGATCTCAGATTTCTGAGAGTAGGGTGGAAGGCTCAAGGTGATTTGACACCTACGCAAGTTGTACAAGTTGTACATCACTTCTACTGTGTGCTACTGACATATCAAGTTGCAAAACCAGCTCAGATTCAAGGGATGGGGGGGGCGGGAATAAGCTCTACCTCTTAAAGGGAGGAGTTGTAAAATCACATTGCATGGAGTATTCATGATGGAAAAGGAGGAGTTTGTAGCCATAAAACCATGCACCACCAATAGATAAAACCTGGATGATAAAGAACATTTAACACATTTCTGTTACTGAGGGCTTTTGTTTGTAATATGAAAGAACCCAATTTAAACTGGCTTGTCAAGAAAAAGGATGAGAACATGTAGTGGGTCAATTTCCTTTTAAATCTGAGAGGTAGTCTGCCTTAGTTACCAGAATTTGGTGTCTTGCTCTTTCCTTTCCTCAGATGAGACCACTTCCACATAGTGGTAAATTGGACACTAGCAGCTTCATCCTTACAATCCCACTAAAAAGAAATTTTTCTTCCAAATTTGTGCAGATGACATCCCAAGATAACATCTCATTGGTCTGGCTGTGGACACACACCCATCTTTGAAGCAATCACAAAAGCCAGGAAATTAGAATATGCCAATCAGTCATTCTTAGGTCACATGTCTGTGGGAAGGGTGCAAGCCCATGAGTGTGCTGGTAATGGTTGAACAACTAGGTCTAGGATGGGAGATAGAAGAGGCTCTGTAATAGTGTGTGCCAAATTCAGTGATGCACATACTGCCACCATGGCTGATTTCCAGCTTAGTCTAGTATGATGCCACTGAACACGGAGTTGGGGAGAGATGGTACTATCAGAGGTGGTAGAAGTGGTCTCCAGCATGCCACTACATTAGCCCACACAAATCAGACTACTAAGAGTGGAGGAAGGGCAGTACCCCCAAGAGAAATCAGGAAAGCAAAAACTAAATAGACAAAACTACATTTCCAATTTAAATCCTTTATTTTCCTGGACACACATTAGTCATTGGAGCAGCCCTCCCTAGCCCAAGGCTGCTTTGGATTGTGAGATACTTTACTCCAGGCAGTGAGAAGACAGGAGAAAGTAGCAGTTGAGATCATATCACTGGCAGCCTTAGGATCATTCCTAGCACTGTCACTGACTTGCTGTGTGATCTTAAGCAAGTTACCTGTCTTTTCTGCACCTCGGTTTCTGTATCTACCAAATGGGGACAATGATGGCAACTCCTTCATAAGGTTGACTTGAAGACCAGATGAGATAATCCAGGCAGAGTATTTGGTACAGAGAAGGACTCAAAAATGTTAGTTGTTACTTGAAATGTGATTTTTAAGAACAACTATCAATCTTCACTCGGTTTTGGAAAGGAACAAGGTCAGACAGGCTGGTAACATATCGTGTTGAGAAATAACTGATTTAGCATGAAAATATGCTGAACAAATGGTTTACTTCAACATTTTATCATGTTGAACATCTACTGTCTCCAAACCTCCTTTTGACTTTGATCAGTTTTTTTTTAAGCAGAATAACAAAGTACTGCTCCCGTAAATGTTGTCCATTTGGAGGGAAATGGAATTAGGAGTCTTTGAGCAAATATTTCCCAAATCAGAGGATCCTTTCCTAATATGTCTGTGACATCAAGTCCCAGCTTTGAACATAGGCTTTCATTAAAGGAAGGGAAATGAGCCTTTGGAAAGAGCAGCTTCTCCTGGGAGGACTGATCTCCTGCAGGGCATGAGTGCAGGCTATGGCTCCGGCTGCATCTGCTCACAGAGGGGATCTGTGTCCTGAACATGGCAGAGCACCAGGACTTCTGGCCTCTGTAGCAGAGGTTGAAACCCAACCTCTGCTCCTGGTCAGGCCCCTAGAGTTAGCTGTACTAACTTGTAGTTCCAGGTAAGACCCAGGGGTCCCTTAGACCTTCTGAACCCTTGATTTGGCCACTACTCACAGAACAATCTGAGCAGCATGGACATGAAAGGGCCCTGGAGGTGGGTCAGGCAGGGCTGCTCCGATGACTAATGTGTGTCCAGCAAGACCTGTGCATGGTGGGATCTCCCCCTCAGGCTAGAACTGATGATTTGTGGATCTGGGAGTTTAGATTTGATGACCTGAAACTTTAGCCTTTCTGGGGCCTGGGAGAGAAGCCCAAAGGAGGAGTTGCCAAGGGAGTTAACGTTTGGCCTGGGTTTGATTTGTTCCAGTTGTTTTGCAGCTGCCCCTTGGTCAGTTGCCATGGATCTTGGTGGGGAGTCCCTAGACACCTCACTCCCAAGCTGAAGTCGGGGCTGTAGGTAGGGAGGGTAAGGAATAAAGGAGGCTGAGGAGCCTGTCTTCCAAAGACAGAGAGGAAGGCCTAGAGAAGGAGCACATAAGAGATGCAGAGACTTGTGCCTATTCGTGTCATCTGTGCAGGGAAGCCTGGGTGCTTAGGAGCTCAGTGGAGGGAGGGGACAAAAGGCTTCTAGGAGGAAGGCACTATCTGTGCCTGTTCCAAGGGCCAACATAAGTACTGCCAGAGGAAGGCAAAAGCATTGGAGCTGGAGGAATGGCCTGTAGGGACATAAACAAGGCAGGTTCTGAATGGAAGAAGGAAGTAGAAGGCAGGGGACAGAATTGAGGGTGAGTCAATGGGGTGGCGGTGAAGGTTAGGGCAGGAGCTATTAAAGATACAGACTGCCCTAAGTCTGGGGAAAACAGGAGGCATGGAGGATGGAGATCATGCAAATATCAATGAGAATAGAATTGCTGTTTTTCCAGACCTTGTAAAACAGTCTCCGATTTTGTTGTTGTGGTTTTTTTGAGGAGAACCCATTATTATCACAGTAATCCAGGAAATTGAAGAAATTTAGAAAAGTCCTCCAGAGGGAGGCACCATCCAGGCCTGTGCTGGACAGAGAGAGTCTCAGTTGCACTCTCTGATGCTTTTCCTCCACCCTATGTTTCTCTTCTTGTATGACAAGAAGCCTACAGCTGGGGAAAAGGGGGTGATTAAAAAAAACATTCTGAGAGATAAATCTTGTAATACAAACTGTGGAACAGCTGGCCCTTTAAAGCATAGAACAGCCATTTAGCCATTAATCCATCCCTTTAAAATGCAGAGCCATCCTGCTTGCCATACACACACACACACACACACACACGCACAGACCTGCACACACACACACTCACAAAGGGGAATTCAGCTTCATTTGGTGCAGCTACAGCTACTGCTCCTATACTTTTCCTGTTCGAAAATACAGTCCTGGCTTGGGTTTAAAGAGTTAACACCAGCACCAGGAAGCAGCAAAGCATGTCAACAAATGCTAGATTCGGGTGCACTAGATCCTCCTGAGCCTGGGTGGTAACTCACAGTACCTGGTGCCCTTCCTGATCCTCCTGTCTTCCCCAGGCTTCCTGCTGTCCCAAAAGGAGTCTGCAAGGGCAGCTGGAGCCCCCCAGGCTCTACAGCCCAGCAGATACAGCAGAACCCTCCACATCCACTGCTGTTTCTCCATCTCATTCACAACAGCCACCTTGAATGATCTGTATCTCCTGGCCTCCTGATTGTGCTCAGTTGCCATAGGGCTTTGATGGAGTCATTTGGTGTGCCCCTCCCTCTTGCTCACCATCTGAGTAACCTCTTCGAAGCTGCGATTTGTGACCCTCCTGGAAGGCAAAGAAATAAAATAAAGCTCTATCACACACACACACACACACACACACACACACACACACACGGCTGTGACTGACAGGTTTGGAAAAGTGGTGTGTATGTGTGTGTGTGTGTGTATGTGTGTGTGTGTGTGTGTGTGTGTGTGTGCATGTTAGAGAAAGAAAGAGAGAGAAGGAGAGGGAATCCAATGAGTAACAACTGTTTAGGGTGGGATGAATTGGTTAGCTGTCAGGTATAAGAAAATTAAGGCCATTAGCTATTTTCAATTTTTTTCTGTCACGTCAACAAGATTAGCAAGCCAAATGCTCAAGGAGCATGTTTGTGGGAGTTTTGAGTGCTCCGTGAAACCTGCAAGGCTCTGCTGAGGGAGATTGCCTGGAATTGTCTCCCGCCTGCCCTTTCAGTGGATAATAATAACGGGAGAATTAGCGAGCAGACAGATGCCGCGTGCACTGGTGCACAGCGCTCGGCGTTGTATAATAATGAATGTATTTTCAACGGCTGTTTCAATGGCTGTTTCTTAAAATGATAAAGTTAATTTCGCTGGGCCCTTCTTTCTTTCTTAAACCTGAGCATCACAACAGATAGAAGCTGAAATCATCTCTTATTCTCTTATTCACAGTGATTTCAATATGACATTTAGAAAAACAAACAAGAAATTGTGTGCCTGGTTTGTTCTTCCAGCATCTGGCTGTCCGGTGATTTCTGCTTTGTTTTGATCTTGGTCAGTGGTTAGACAGATAAACACAGTCCTCAGCAGTGGGATGGTACTGATATTTATTAAAAATCTGAGTAGGAGCTGGTTGTGGTGGCACTCACCTGTAAGGCAGAATGATCACAAGTATGAACCCTGCCTGGGCAGCTCAGTGAGACCCTGTCTCAAAATAAAAAATCAAAAGGTCTAGGGATGCAGCTCAGTGTGAAGGTGCTGGGTTCAATCCCCAGTACTGCATGCATCTGAGCGTGTGCATGAACACACATGCATGCACACATACACATACACACATACATACAATTTGAGCAGGGTTTTACAGGGTTTGAGTGTGATCACCATAAGATGTTATCACAAAATAATTGTTATAACAGCTATAACGGTACATTGGGCACCTGCTATGAGTTATTCAGCATACTAGGTGCTTTTCATATGAATCTAAATCCTCTCATAAACTCTGCAGAAATCTTATGAAATTGCTGTTTCTGTAAATCAAAGAGGCAAATGTAGGCAAGTTCACGTGGCTGAAATTCATGTTTTTTCTTCATTGGGTAATGAAACAGTCTCGGAGATGTTAGGTAACAGACACTTGGTCACCCATCAAGTAAAGGGCAAAACTAAGGTTTGATCCTACACCTGCAGAGCCCAAAGGTTCTGCTCTACCCTAAGTATGAGGCAGCTTCATACAATGGGCATTATTATGATTTCCAATTACATCATGGCTTAGAAAAAGAAAGCAACTTGCTCTAGGTTACACATTCAGGAAGAAACAAGTCTCAAACTCTGTGTCTTGGAGGAGGAACCCATTAATCATCCCCATTCTTCAATAAAAACCCAAGAATAGGATAAGCTCCGTGCAGAATTGCAATAATAGATGAGCTGGCACCTTTCTATTTGTCAATCCATGAATTATGGTGCATTTAGTTCCCAGGTCTCCCCCTTCCCTCAAACACCCTTGCATCTCTTCCCATCCCATGCCGTAGGGATTATCCTGAGATCCTCTCCCACAGTTTTTCCAGAACACTTTCACCCAGAAATTCATTCCTCAACTCCTAAACTACCCTAGAATTGTGATATTTTAAAGGGAGGAGTTTATGGACATTTTCTTAGTTTGAGTTCCCCCAGAAGCAGATACTCCCACAAAGACGAGAGCAAATAGTTTATCTGAATGTTGATTCCAGGAAGCACTGATAAGAGGGTGCAGAAGTGAGATAGGGTAAGAAAGGCCACTCATGCAAGGTGTGTTACCATGTAACTGACTGTTGAGGGCCACTGGATCTCAGTCTTCTGGAGACCTCTCAAAGACAGTATAGAATATGCCACAGAGATGCCTCAACCAAGGGCAAAGAAGCTGAGATATTCATGGCCAGCCTCATTAGTTGAGGGCTGCTTTTCTGGATATGAATTCTCCAGCACCCTCACCTCATCTTGTTTGAGGCCTGAACATGCTCCCAATGCCGTAATAAAAGCCCTTGAGCACAGCTTAGCAGATGTTCTCTGTAAGCACCAGCAGGACATCAGAGTGAGTGCCAAGGGGATGAAGGGAGGGTAGCAATAGCATCTCCTATAGGCACCTGAACATCGTCTGAACTTAGAGGAATGAGTCCATGGCTTTACACTCACTGACACTTTTAAACTCAAGAACAGGTAGTAGGATCGGGACATCTTGAGGCATGAGCCCCAGTGCAGCTCATTTTGTACCCTCAAGATGAGCTCTAACCAAAACAGAACTTCCAGAATTTCTCTTCCTCTTTTTTCCATAGCCCCTTGCCCACTGTCTTCATTACTTTTCTTGTTACTTGGACAAAATATTCGACCCCCAAAGTTAAAGAAGGAAAGGTTTATTTCAGCTCACAATTTGTAGAGGTTTCAGTTCATAGTCGGCTGGCTCCAAGGCAGGGCGGCATGGCACAGGGACATAGCAGAGGACAAACAGTCCACAGCAGAGTAGGCAGGAAGCAGCAAGCATGAAGCATTGAAGTAAACCTCCCTTTCCTTTATATTCCACCCAGGATATTAGCCTTTTGGGTGGTGTCACCCATATTTAGGGTGGGCCTTCCCATTATCCACACCCAGAACTATGGTAAACCAGTCAGTGGACTTATTTAGTACCACACACCCTTAATCCCAGCATCACACATTCTTAATCCACATTCACACACCCTAGATCCAGTCACCTCCAAAATGCCCCACTAATGAGGATATGAAGCTTTGGGGGGACTCCTAGATACATGCCATAATACCCACAAATGTGAGAATTCTGTTATCCATCTTCCTCCTGCTTTGCAAGTCAATTATAACAGCTGTGATTTTTTTAGCCCATAGTCCCCCTTGAGGTCACCTTCACCTAATGAAATGGATAATTCCTTGGGGAGACTGAGGGAAGGTAAGTTGCACCACTTGATTTGTGGTGGAATGTTTTTTCTCCCTTTTTCCATCTTTAGTGTGGCTCTAATTCTGATTTCATTGCAGCGCCGTGAAATCAAATTAGGCAATGGGAGGAGACGAGCAACCCCTTCAAGCACAATCAACTTCTGATGGTTTTCCCAAGCTTTAATGAATCTGCATAGACCTCCAGTAATAGAAAGTGAATTTTTTTGCAGCGCTTTGTTTTCTTTTTTCCTTTTTTAAAGAAAAAAGCAGCTAGAGCGTAGGTTTGTAGGTAGCCAATGCAACAGGGTGTTGGGAAGCATTGGTTTTTTATAGCCAAATTGGGAAGCCTTGGAGAGAGGGCATGGAGGCTGATTAAAAGGAGAGAAATCATGAGCAGTAGCAACAGCATTCAACCCTGATGGTGGGTCTGTTATGGATAAGCCAACATGGTAGACATTGTGTGGGAACAAAGAGTTAGAAAACACCGTTCCTGAACTTGCATAGCTAGCAGGCTGTTCAGAGTGTTGCTACTCAAAGTGTGAAAGGGTAGCACCAATAACACTGGAGAGCTTGCTAGGGATACAGAATCTCAGGCTAGGGATACAGAATCTCAGGACCCTCAACCAAGATTTACTCAATCAAAATCTGAAGTTAAACAATATGCCCTAGGGATTTCTAGGTGCAATCATGTTTGAGACCTACTGGCCCAAAGGATTATAGACCTGATCGTGTGACACACATGCCCAGAACTCCAGCCTTATCTCATCCTACCTTTCTGCCCTGAGCTCTTGCCATTCCCTATCATCTCTTGAGAGCCTATGCTTTTGTCTCATAATCATATGTTTTTCTATCCATCCTCATGTTATTTCTTCCAGTGGCAATGTTGTAAGCATCTTCTTGGCCTATCAAAAATCCTCTTCATTTTCGAGCCCAGGTGTCTCCTCTGTGATGCCTGACCCACTCCCCCAGTGGAAATGTGGCATTATAATTCATTTGCTACTGGCTGACTTTATTATAGCCAAATGTTTTCATCTAGCATAATGGTTAAAAGAATGGCTTTGGAGCCTGATCGTGCAGTTTGAATGCCAGTTCTACCAATTTTGATCCATATGTATAGATTAGATCACTGTTTTCAATTTTTCATGCTCTCTCTCAAATAGCATCACATATCTACAGCTTTTCTATGTGTCTTTGTGGTTTCTCCCACTTGATTGGGTATAATCTACTTCCCTGTCCATTGCTGTGGTCTTGCCTATGTGACCTGAGCTGGTTAATAGAATGTTGCTAAGTCTAGGTCTTAAGGGTCCTTTACTGTGAAATAAGCCAGACACAGAAAACCAGTATCATATGTTCTCTCTCCTACATGGAAACTCAAATAAGTCAATCTGAGTGTAGAATAGTGATTACTAAGGGGATAAGAAGAGTCCTGGGCAGAGGAAGGACAAGAGTGGAAGAAGTATGGACGGATGTGATTGATGTACACTGTGTGCATGTATGCAAATATCACAGTGAACCTGATTAATGGTACAATTCATGTGCATTAATGAAAATAGATATTTTTTCCTTAAATTCTTTTATTGGTATATTTTAGGTATACAATACATTTACATTTATCATTGGGTGCTTGTACCTGTACATGATGTATCTTGGTTCTTACTTTTCCCCATTATCTGTGCACCCTTCACCCCCTCCACCCTTCCCTATTTACATAGACTTTGTTTCCATTTTTTTTTCTTTTCTCATAATTTTTCCTTTCCCTTCTTTCCTTTCCCCTTCCCCTCCCAGAAACCCTAACCTTTTGGATCTTTTCTTCCTATTTGAAATTATCAATTATTCATTTTAATCATTTTAATTCTTATTTACACTTTCAGTTTCTCACACTAGGGAAACTATTTGGTATTTACACATGTGTGTCCTACTTATTTCACTTATGAGTATGGCCTCAATATGCATTCATTTAGCTATAAATGTCTCTAGTTTCTCATGCTTTATGGCTGAGTAGTACTCCATTTTATTAAAAAAACACATCTTCTTTATCCAGTTTCCAGTTGATGGGCACTTGGGCTGTTTCCAAGCTTTAGCTATTACAAACTGTGCCTCTATAAACATGGGTGCACATATATTGCTCTGGTGTGATTCTTTTAATTCTTTGGGGAAGATACCCAGCAGGGGAATAGCTGGGTCAAATAGGACCTCTAGCCCTAGTTCTTTGAGGTACCTCCATACTGATTTACACAGTGATTGCACCAGTCTGCACTCCCACCAACAATGGAGAAGGGTTCCTTTCTCCCACACACCCGCCAGCATTTGTTATTGGTTGATTTCTTGATAGCAGCCATTCTTTCTGGGGTGAGGTGGAATCTCAGTGTTGTTTTCATCTGCACCTCTTGAATGACCAGTGATATTGAACATTTTTTCATATATTTATTTGCTGCTTTTACTTCTTTGTCTAAGAAATGTCTGTTCATTTCAGATGCCCATTTTTGGATTGGGTCTTTGAATTTGGGGGAGTCTGATTTTTTTCAGTTCTTTATATATTCTAGATAGTAGACCTTTGTCTGAGGTACAGCTGCTGAAAATTTTTTCCCACATTGTAGGTTGTCTGTTAGCTCTATTGATGGTTTCTCTTGCAGT
The DNA here is from genome assembly GCF_000247695.1 of Heterocephalus glaber. The sequence goes on along the minus strand of NW_004624762.1, from coordinate 16,224,194 downwards.
GCAGAAGCTTTTTAACAAGATGAGATCCCAGTTGTTGATTCTTTGTGCTAGTTTCCGTGCTACTGAGGTTTTGTTCATAAAGTCATATTTGTCTTCCAGCAAGTTTAGTGTTTCTGTCTTAATATTTAGATCTTTAATCCACTTTGATCTTAGTTTAGTGCATGGTGATAGGTAAGGGTCTAGTTTTAATCTTTGGCAGGTTGAAATCCAGTTTTTCCAACACCATTCATTAAATAGGCTATTTAATGAAAATAGATATTTTAAAAGGCCTTTACTGGTATCTTGTATCTCTACTTGTCTCTTTGTGCTTCTACCACCACCATGAGCAAGACATACTTCAGATTAGCTCCTGGATCCAAGTCGATGCAATACATTTGGCACAGCCTTGAACTTGATCTGCAGCCAAACAAGGGTGACCCACATCTTGAAGCAGAAAGACCCCAGCAGAGCCACATCCTCATGCTCAATAAAAATAAGGCTTGTTATGATATGTCACTGAGTGTTGTGGTTATTGGTTGCACAGTATTATTTGTGGCACTATGTAGCTGATACATTGTGCTTAAGTCTCAATTTTCCCATTTGCATCACAGGCAAATTATTGTTGTGATGATTATAATGTGATAACGTATGTTTACTGAGTTCACAGTAGTGCTTGATGAATAGTAGGTAACTTGTTTTATTTTTATATCTTCTCGCTAGACTGGGGACTTTTTTTTCTTAAGTTCTTTTATTAGTGTATTTTAGGTATACAATACGTTTACATTTATCATTGGGTGTTTGTACCTGTATATGATACATCTTGATTCTTATTTTTTCCCCATTACCTGTGCACCCTTCACCCCCTCCACCCTTCCCCATTCACATAGACATCATTTCCATTTTCTTTCTTTTCTCATAATTTTTCCTTTCAGACTGGACTTTTATGAGTAAAATCTTTGCCTTATCTATTTTTCCCTCCCCAGGACCTACTGGACTCCTAGAAGGAACTCATTCAATAAATAGAAAGAAGCACTAATATAGAAAGTTGCTCTTTTTCTTGAGCAGTTCTTGCCCTGTAAATCCCTATACAGCCTGCAATGATGAGCCCAAATTTATCACAGCACAAATAAAAACTCCAGGATTGAGGGCCCTTTCTTCAGAACAATGCTTAGAATAGGCCTTGGGGGTATTTTATTGAGTTTGTGTAAGAAATCTACTAGTATTTTGAGTTGTTCCTCAATTAGAAATGCTACACTTAGAATTTCATGGCAAGAAAGCATTTTATCTTCAAAGGAAGTTGTGAAGAATATGGAAACACCTGACCCCTGTGCCTCCCAACTTCAAGTGCAAGCCTTAAGTGAATTCTTCATCCAGGCTGGAGTTTAACCTCTGAAAAGCTGGTTATGGAGGTGGGAGGAAGTGATGACTGGGGCAGGACCTGGTGGCATCTGTCTCTTTAAGAAATAGAAATGAAACCAAATTAGCATAGTCTGGCTGCAATTAACATATAAGTCCCAGTTCAGGGAGTTGGAGGAAGGGAAAAGAATAGAGCTAAAACTTAATGGGGTTTTGTTAGACAAAATTAGCTTCCACAGAACAGCCATAAAAATATCTAAATTATGAGAGCCTCTTGCCATTTGCCATTAACACAAGGGGACATGCTAATATTTAGTGGCGCCATGTCTTGGAAATTAACTGCAGTGAAAGAAGCCCCAGAGGCATCCCTGTGAGCTATAAGGGCTTGTCCACTGCCTCTACTGTTGCCAAACTGCTTGACTAAATGTTTTACAGAAACTTAGAACCTACAAATCACACATGTCTCAGCAGGTCTTTTGGCAGTGGTTCCAGAACTGTGGAATGATACCTTCATGGGTGATAAATGGAAAGCTGAAGTTTTTTTGTATGGTCTTTGAATTTAGACACTGTTTTTCTTAAAGGAAGACATTCCCAAGACTGATTTGTGGACATTTAAAGATGTCTTCAATTCTTTCTCTCTCCAGCCTTATACCTTCATAGAAATCACTCCATTTGCTTTTTGTTATATTACCAAACAAACTGGTATGAGTTTTCTTTAAACTCAGCCCATGGTTTTATTTTTTGTCTCCTCAAGGGAAAGAGTTAAACTATGATCCTCTACTTTCTGTTCCTTAAAGTCACCAGTGGTCCATTCAAACATATGAAGGGTTCTTTTCATGGTCCTCAGTCTCCTTGACCCCTATTTCATTAGGCATAGTTGGTCAGGCCCTCTTGCTCTGGTTTTCACACCACCTTTCTCTGAGGCTTGTTCTCTCTGCCCTTTCTCTTTTAGGAGGTCCTCTTTCTTCCCTCCTATCTGCAGGCACTGCCCAATGCTCTAGACCTCTGCCTTAAGGTCTTCTATTGCTATTCTCTTTGAAGACAATCATTCATTATTTGCTGGTACCTACCTTCACTTGCAGGCAGACTTCACTCATATCCAAAGCTCTAAGCCTAGCCATTAGTCCTGTGCTGCCAGCTCCCAGTGGGACACCTGTAATGGAAAATCCTAATTTCACTTCCACTTTAGTCTCCACACGCCCACTTCACTATTTTTGTCTGTTTTATTGTGGGACTTTTTATTTCCTCCTTGCCTCTCATCTGCTTTTACAGCTATGCATAGTTCATCATAGAGGCTTACCATTCTCATCCTTCCTCACACTGAATGAGTAAGGGTCCATGAATATCAGATCCATGAGCGCACCCAATGGGTAAACTGCAAACACCTGAGAGGCTGAACTGAACAGAGAACAAGAGCATCCTGGAGTGGCAGCATGGAGTGAAGAGCCATAAAATCTTGCTGCTGAGATCTCCAAGCTCAGCCTTTTTCTTGCCTTTCCTAACTTGGGCTGTAGGTTTTGTTTGTTTGTTTTGCATTCTGCAGGTTACCTGCTTAACTATTGTTTGCAGCCTTGAACTTTTCCAATGAATCATACTATATTGCCTTCCCTTCCCATCTTTCCCTTTGAGATCCTTAACACTATTGTTTTGCCAGGTTCCAAAAGAATCAAACCTGAGACATCTCTGAGGTGATGCTTTTCTGCTAAATAGCCCCCTCTGTCTAAGCATCCTACTACTCCTTTCTCTGAACTGCCCCTGAGAGTTTGGACCTTCCCTTATCACCTTCAAGCTGGTCTTCCCCACACCAAGCTCCAGCCCTCCAATGCATTATTTATTTCTTCTTGAAATACTACTCTTACACCAATATTGCTCTGCCAAAGAACCTCTGAGGGTTATTGTCTTTTGCTCCTCCTGATATTCAGAACCTCCATTTACTTTGACCACTCAATTTATGAGTTTAGTCTCTTCCAGATAAATGTATTCTACATATAAACTTAGCTATTTACCAATGTATCAGTTAGCTTTAGTTCCATAACAAAATTTCCCAACATTTACTGACTTCAAACAGCACTCATTTTTTTTTTTTAAGCTCCCAATTCTGTGGGTTGGCTGAGCCTGGTAACTGGTCTGAAATGGCTTGACTTGTCCCTGCTCAGCTTGTTCATGCATCTGCAGTCAGCTGGCAGGTTGACTGAAGGTTCTATACTCAAGAATGGTCCCCCTTGTGTGGCTGTTGGTGGGCAGGCTGTCCCTCAATTTGTCTCCACGGTGCTGCTCCAGCAGGCTAGTTCGTGACGGTCATAGTTCTACTGTTCTAAATGCAGCAAGGAGATCAGCCCCACTATGTAATCTAAGTGCTTTTCAAATCTCTGCATGTATCTTATTGACAGAATCAATGAGAGATAGACAACTCATGTTCAAGGGGTAGGGAAATAGACCTCAACTTTTAGTGGGAGGATCCACAGTGTCTCATGGCAAGGAAGTAGCTGTAGAATGGGGAGCAATTTGTAAGCATTTTAACGATCGACCACACTCAGTGTAAACTGTGAGTTGGTCTTATTAGTATTCTCTTCTTGTCCATCATGTCATGGGAATATCTTCCCTACTTGCTCTTTTCCCTTAATTTATATTCCTTTTCCCCAAAATTAAGAATAACTTTTGGAACTCTATGCTAAGGAATCTCTAACAATCCTCTGCCATTTCATCTCCCTGCACTCTCACTTACTTTTTGCCATTATCTGATCATTTCTTGAACTCATGTCTGTCTTCTGAATTGAAATACAAATTCCCCGAGGAATACTTTTCTTATCTTCACTTTTATAATATATATTTGCTTTTTTCCCCCATACATGTCCACGTGCTCAGCATCTAGGAGATGCCAAATGATATTTGGTGGTTATAGAAAAGTAGCTCAGAATTCTCCTAAAAAACATTTTCTCTCTTAAACTCATTTAAGTTAAAATTAATGAATACTGACCCTCAGCACCCCTAAGAAGGTGGTAGGGAAATCTCAGGTGGTTTCATGAGTTCGGATTCTGACTAGGTGAAGATCACAGGTCCAAATGGAACACTTTTCCTGGCCTTGGGCTCAGTGAAACCTTATGGACTCCCTTAGATGCTTTCTTCCATCCTCTCACCACATGCTCACTCTTAAGGGCCCTAAATTCTCCCTCTCCCTTTTTATTTTTAGCTTAACACCACCCTCCCTGGCTGGTAATCTACATCTTTCTCAGTCGCAGTGCCCTTCGAGAAAATTCTATGAAAAACGGTAATCTTTTAGGCCTCAACAGTGACACTCTAACAATCCCACAGAGTTGTCCTTTTCCTGATTTTCTCTGGTCTCCCACTCAGGCAGCTGGAGCTTCCCCTCTGTGCCATCAGGGGCTCTCACAGACTGGCGTTGGGGTACCTGTCTTCAGAAGGCCTCTGCTCCAGCCAGGCTTTCCTTCACCTATGTTCCCTTTGCCTTCTCACCTTTGCTCATCCAGGGCCCAATGTTCCCACCGCATTTGATACAGGAGCATGATTGTCTCTTGAGTTGCATGTCAGGCCTATTCTCAGAAATATATTCTGGAACCTGATAGGTGTACTCTCATTTCCTTTTCAGGGAATCTGAAGAGGTGTCTAGGAAGCCCTAGACATATTTAGCTACTGATTTTGTTTGTACCACTCTCAAAAATAAAAACAATCAACAAACATCAAAACAAGGCTTATCTTGTGGACTGTTGAGTTGGTGGCTCAAACTCAAAGATGCTCTGACATTGGGCTTTCCATTGGTGGTTCTTTCTGATGAAACAAGAAATTATATGCCTCTGGATAGATGGAGAAAGGTAGATAAGGAAAGTGTGCATGTGTGCGTATGTGTGTGTGTGTGTGTGTGTGTGTTCGTGTGTGTGTACATAAAGAAAAGCAGATTTTCCAGTCTAAGAAATTTCTCGGCTGTGGGACAAGATTTGCATGCCCTTCTGTGTCGCAGAGACTTGGTATGTTTGCAGCACGTCGTTGGGGTGCCTGCGTCTCAAATCACCGGCTCTGCGCAGCCTTGATGAGGCACCCAATTTACATATTCTCAATTTAATCTAAAGTAGGTACTAATTGATTACTGCTGAATGTCTGCATGCTCTGATTATCTGTTCAGATCCTGAGGGGAGTGGGGGAATAGCAAGGGATCTTTCCTCTGTGAGTAGGACTTTGTTTTCTCTGATCCAAATAACATTTATTTGCTAGGCCTGGGAGCCCCTCCTCCCCCAGGCTCTCCCCTCCTTCACCCACAATTGCTGAAAATAAATAGCACTAGCTTCAGCATTGGTTCACTTTGGGTTGTAGAATAAACTATTTTTTTATTCAGTTATTCAGTATTTATCAGAAAATAGTTTGGAAATATCTCTGAAGTTTAAATTACTGTCATCTACCTAAAGGCAGCATTCTGTAGGGAATGATCTATGGACTCAGGAGCCAGTTTGCTGGGTCTAATCCAGGCTCTGCCGCAAACTGGCTGTGTGACTTCAGGCAGATTGTTTAGCCTCTCTGTGTGTTAATTTAGCCATCTGTAAAGTGGGATTGATAGCAGTCCCTGCTGCACAGAGTTGTTGTGAAGATTAAAAGAATGAATTAGGACATGTAAAGCACTCAGCTCAGCATCAAGTCACCACATACTGTTGTGTCTTCAGAGCTCTGTGGAAGGTTTGCTGGAGGAAGAAGACTAGGATTTTGGTACTAGTTCTCTTTGGAAATTTAGTCATCACTGGTCCTTGCTTTCCCTGTCCTATATCATCTCAGGTATCAATAATGGCAGGAAGCAGGAAAAACAAAGAGTAGCTCTTGATGCAGTGGGGTATTATTGAGCAAGAGCCTTCTAGAAGGCTTTTTCTGTTTGTAAGGGCTAAGGAGCAAAAACAAAGGGAGGGAATCCAAGGTAGTGGGTCAGTGAACAGTCATTGGACACCCTCTGTATGCTGGCCTCTCTGTTGTCACATGTGACCCAAATCTGAACGCTATGGCCTCTTCCCAGAAGGAGTTCACTCTTGAGGGGCACCACTCCAAACAGCTATAATACAGATTGTTTCTTCTGTTATGCCTCCTCGGGCATTTATTTTGTTTCATCCCTGCAGCTGAAATGCTAGCTTGATTTTTTTATTTGTATTGATGTGTAGCATGCACACAGTGAAAGTGCAAGTCATAAATGCACAGTCTTCAAAGAGTGAACACACATTATAGACAGTATCAGATCAAGACACAGAATGTGGCCAGTTCCCTGAAGACCCTCTCCCACTTTGTGATCCCTTCCTGTCACTGTCCCCTCCCAAGAGCAAATCACCTTCCTGATACTGAGACTGTTCTGCTCAGAGTCACACTCTCAGGTTTTCTGACAGGACACTGGTCCCTGGTCCAGAGCAGCTTAGAAGCCCTGGCTGGGAGATATGACAAGATCAGGTATGACAGAAAGTGTCTGGACTATCATGATGCTGGAGAACAGGGGCAGCCTTCCTGTTGACCTAAGCAGACTCACATCTAGAAATTCGTTCCAGCTAGTCCAGGAGAAGGCCAAGTACTTCCCCTTGGGCGAGTCTGGTTTCTGGGAGCTTATATGAAGACAGAAATATTAGCAGAAAACCATCTGATGCCTTAGAGGGATGAAGATTAGTGAGGAAACAGCATAGTTGGGATGAGTATAGTTGATGCTCTCCAAGATTGCCTCCCAAGAGTTCAGGATCATGGGAAAATGGGAATCAGAACAGGAATCAGAATGGGCAGGTTTTGTCAGAACCATCCAGGACATCACAGTGGGGAAACCTGACCAGTGAAGATGGAGTCCCTTTGAAGGAACTGAGGAAAACCAGCAGAGTATTTGTTCCAGTTATCTATTGCTGCATAATAAACCTCTCCAAACTTAGTGATGTAAAACAACACAAATTTTAATGCTCACAGAGGCTAGGCATTGGGAATTCAGGTGGGATGCTGCAGAGGTAGCTTGTCTCTGCTCCTTGAGGCCTGGAGCCTCATCTGAGAAGTCATCTGGGAAAAGTTGAATGACAGGAACTTGATATCATCTAGAAGCTTCTTTCACTACATGACTGGCAGTTGGGCTCAGGATGTAAAGGCTGGGGTGTGGTGGTACTGTAGACAGATGACCACATGAAGCCTTTCTATGTGGTTTGGGCTGACAGCAAGTGTCCCAAGAGACCCAGGTGGAAGCTTCGTGACCCTTTCTGACCTACATCAAAAGTCACACAGTATCATTTCCACCACATTCTATTGGCTACATGTGAAGCACTAGAGCCAGCCCACTTCCAGAGGTGAGGGGAGTAGACTGGAGTCCACCTCCTGTTGGGATAATGGCATATCCCATTGTAGAAGAGCTTGTGAGAGGGGAGCTTTTGTTCTATTGTGCAGCTATCTTTGGAAAATACCTTCTGCCACAAGAGCTGAGAGCTGATGCTCTGGAGCAAGATCTGCCTTGTTTCTTTTCCTGGGTCTGCATTCACTGTATAACTTAATGGTAAGTGATGAGTTAGCTAAGTGGTAAGTTTCTTAAGCCCTCCATGCTTCACTTTTTGCAATTGGTATGGTAATTTTGACCTCATAGGGTTCATGTAAGAATTCAATGATAGTGTTAGTAGTAGAATACCTGATCGTAAACGTCACCTTTAAGGCCCAATAAGGTGATTACTCAAGGCCTGTGACACCTTCCCTTAGCCCCTACGTGAAAGCTGAGCCATGGAATTCTCATATCAGGGTGTACAACAGCCCAGGTCACACTAGTAGTTAATAGGGACTGCAAAGACGACGTATTAGATTACAACACTTTACAATTTACAAAGCCCATCATACCCATCCTTCAGTTAATCCTCCAAACAATTCTGTAAGCACATAGGATTCCCATTTTACAGATGAGAGTTACTCAGGTGGACTCACCTAGTTAGCAAATTGCGCAGCAAGGTCGTGATCTTTGAAAAGCGTCCTAAGGTCTTACTGGAAGTAAGGAAAAAAGGAGGTCAAATCTCCGATAGCCATGAAACGTCACAGTCAGGGCAAAAAGGTGACCACCAAGCACGAGAAGAAACCTAAAGTTATCACTTCCCTCCAAAAAGCTGAAAGGTATTCTTAAAAACATCCAGAAATGGCTTTCAAATTTCACAGATAATCATTTAGCCAAACAGCACCTTTTGCTCTGAAAACTCCAAATTCTCTAATCAGTCCTCACTCTTTAAAACCAAGAAATTAGCCATGTCCTCTTTCTTCAGTGTCTTCCTTTGGATTTCAGTCCCCCTCACTGACATCAAAATGTACAAATGCTGGGAAAGCATTGTAAATCCTGCCTTTCTGGTGTTTTCCATTTATGTGACAGGAGAAAGGATGGGGCTTTCATCCATTTTTGGAAACAAACCAAAACATCCATAAATATTCAAGCTTATAATATTGACTTAAAGCTCAGTTAGAGCCCAGGCTATAGTCAGCTCCTGATTATCCATGTGTAACTTATCCACAGCTAATTTTAAAACTCAAAATGACTTCCCTCTAACTCGTGGCACACCCTGGGCCCCCTCTGCGGGTGTCGACTCAGAGCACAGTGACACGCAGTGACATGAGGCAGAACTGTGCTGAGCCACGGGTCTGATGACCCCACTTCTGCTCTGGATCCAATTCTTGATTAGCTGGGTGACCTTGAGCACATGTCTTTACCTCCAAGGACCTCCTAGGTTTTTCAACTGTAAAATGAGAAAGCTTGGCTTTATGCCTTTTAAGATCCCTTCTCGCTCTAAAATTCCACGAGGGAGCAAAGGAGTCAAAGGAAATGGGAAGATCAGACTATACTGCAAGGCCCTGCATTAAAATCAGGAGTCCAAACCACCCACTTCCTGGTGGGACATTGTGTGGCCTCAGAACTGCTGAGTGCAGATCTAAGCCCAGCATCCAAGACTCCAATTGTTATTTTATGAATTCCAAGACCAAACACGTGAGATTTTATATTTCCAAAGTATGATTCTCTTCCTTGAGCACAGATAGCTCTCTCTGAACATGAGAAAGGCTCTTCCTGTTTTGTTTTGTTTTTCAGAACCCTGGCCTTCCCCACTGATAGAGCCTAGGCGAGGACTTGGGGGAAGCAGAGCCACTGCCCACTCTCCCCCTGCCCATAAGGCTGTAAGAGAACCTGCTGGAAAGCCATGTGGTCCTCTGCCCTTCCTCTCTCCCTCCCAACCCTCACTCCTCCCACAGACTGGGAAGATACCCCCTGTCTTACAAAGAAAAAAAAAATCCCTGAAGTCCTCTTACTTCTTGCCTTAAGTTCAAGCCCTTAGACCCAGGCTTTTCTTATGAGAGGAAAGAGGAGCTATGGAGGGATGACGGGAAGGGACTTTAAAGCAAGGATGAAATGTGGCTGTGTCAAGATCCCACCACCATCCCCTTTGACCAAGCACATCTGAAACATGAGCACTGTGAGTGGTGCCATGGTAACACAGAACAGACACTCACGCAGCTCACAGGAAGTCTTGGGTTTGGGGAAGTGTAGGGAGAGACATATTCAAACATGGGGTTCATAAGTACTGGAGATGACATGAAAGAAATATGAGTAGGACCTGACATTCGAAGGAGGCAGGGAGAGGGGTACAGAAGAGGAAGTGCTCAGCTTCATTCAGAGCAGGTGTTACCAATGCTGCCAGGAGGCAGCGAGCTTTGCTTCTGGAGCTGAAGTACAATGATATCACAGGAAGCAGTATTTTAAATGGTTGTTCATATATCAAGAGGTATAGCGGTGTGGGCTCTGTGGGTCGGTTTCATCAAGGGCTAAGTAGAATTGAGGAACTGACCCAAACTCAAAGACTTTTTTTCCCAGTACTGGGAATTGAACTCAGGACCTTGTGCTTGCAAGGCAGGCACGGTGCCACTGAGCTAAATCCCTGGCCCCTCAAAGATTCTATGTCATTGTTTCTGTGGGACAAGGTGCTCTCTGTTCTATGCTAGTTGTATACAATCTTTAGAACATAGTGAGTTCTTTAGTTACGAACAGCCTGTGCTGTGCAAAGAGACCATCACCTACCTGAACACTGCGTGGTGTGAAACTGTGGAACCATGGTACAGTTGAGACTGGATACTTCCAGGCCTGGGCAAGTGCTCTCCTATTCTGGACTCACACTTGTTTCCAGCTAGGTACGGTTTGCCTGGCATGACTCACAGATGGAAGAACATCAACATCGTGGGTGGTGATTCTGTAACCCTGGAGAAATTTGAGAAGGGAGATTCCCCCTAGCCTACTTGTGGAGTCGTTTATACTCACTCCCTCTGGTGGCTGAGTCAGATCTACATGTTCTGTCCTTTGGCCCCAGAAGTAACCACACTCTACCTGATTCCAAAAGCCCTGAGCCCCAGGATCTTGGCCATGTCCATATAAGCAATTGTAGGAAGGTTCAGCATCTTCTTGGGTTGGGTTTTAATTAGCTATTGTTTGGGTGTTTGGAAACCTATGACTTAAATTAACATATTTGGTTCTTTTTGTGCCTAGGGCAGTTTGTATTACATAACTTTGTCAAACTTCATAGAATCACAGAGTCAAGATCCTGTCCTGGTTGGCCTCTTCTGGGTTTCAAGAAGCAACAACTGAATAAAGTTACCACAAGAGCACCTCAACGGTATAAGGACATTCCTGCCCAATAAATGGTGTATGGCTAAGCCTTTCTGGAGAAGTGCAGAGTTGACAGAAGGTTCTAAAGCCACAGTGTACATAACCTCTAGGAGGGTATGGGAGGCTCAAACAAATTTGTGTCTTGGTTCCATTTCCCCCTGTCTATGGACTTCTTTTGTTATTTACTGCTCCCTACTTTCCAGCTTCTGCTTGCTTATATTTTCTGCTTCCTCGTAACATTGACTTGAATAGGGCCCACTTGTCCTACATGACTTCTCTCTACATAATGAATGACCTTTCTTCTTTAGCCCCCCCTTGCAAATGGACCTCTTCCTTTGGCATTCTCAAGTTTATATTTAATAGAGGGGAAATATGGTCAGCTGAGCATGTCCTTTAGAATGAGCCATGTTAGGCCACGGATTGGCTGCCCCAGGTCAGAAACCTACCCCTATTTGTGAGTGAGATAATCTTTGAATTAGCCAAAGGCACAGCAACCACCTAATTGGAGTAGACAGCACACGCCTTAAAGGAAACTTTGAATTTCACTAGTTTATCATATGGGAAAAATGGCATCCCTGGGAGGTGAAGAAACTTACCTAAGGTTACACTTATAATCAAGGAGTACTGATAATAGGATGAGACCTTAGTTCTCCTCTCATTTTTACACTAAATGGTACCATCTTCTATATTAAGTCATGCAGGAGGAGCATTCCTACACATGGGCATCTATCTGTTCATTCACCTACTGAGCCTGAAACTTAAGGATAAATGTTTTTTCTCCTTTCTGTTTTCTTCTCTCTACCTCTCCTTAGGCATCTTTTTTTCCTATTAAAATTTGTTTCTACTTGAATTCCTGGCTAGTTTATTTGCCAATGATTTCAATGTTACTAAATTCAAACCAAGACTGACAGTGAAGTGTTTTACCAAGTAAGATTCATTCACAAAAGGAGAATTATGCAGCAAACTTCAAATGAGAAAACTTGATAAATGAACAGAATTCTGAGATGGTGAGGCTGACTAGAATGTAGGTAAGTTGTCAACTGAAATATTTCATTCTTTATTTCTCTTTTGCTGAAAATATTAGAATACCACTTTTGGATCATCTAAATCGAGGACATCAAGTTGATGCTTTCAACAGGCAGGGCTTGAATTTGGATCTAAAAGTCTACATTACTTATGATCTTTCTAAGCCTTGCTTACTAGAAAAGAAATTTTATGAAAATCCTGATATAACAATCACTTTGATGGATTCATTTATACCATTGGAATGCTGTAGTTAATTCAATGGGATTTTTAAACAGTAGAATGAAGCCACCATCATATTCATCCTTAATTTACCAGACTCACATGACTCCATAAACCATCCATGCAGTTATTTGTTCATTAATTAAATATGTGTTGAAAGAGTGCTACAAGATAAGCATTATGCTGGGGATAGAAGGATGGAGCAGTCTGTTAGTGAGCTTTCCACTACTGTAACAAAATATCTGAGATAATCAACTTAATAAAGAAAGAAATTTATTTTGGATCATTTTGTCAGAGATTTCAGACCATGTCCACTTGGTCTGTGGAAGTATAGTACATAATGTCAGGAGCATGTTGCCAGCGGAGGCCTACTCACCCGATGGCAGCTAGGAAGCAAAAAGGAAAGAGAAAGAAAGGGGCCAGATTCCCAATATCCCCATCCAGGGCATGTCCCCACTAACTTAACTTCCTTCTACTAGGCTCCACCTCTTAAAGTTTCTACTAACCTGCCAATAGTGCCATCAGCAGCTAACAGAGCTTCAGCACACAGGCCTTTGGTGAGTATCTCAGATCAAAACTACAGGAAAGAGATACTGTTCCCCACAAAAAATTTACAGTGCAGGAATCTGGACAAGAGGGAATTAGGATGCCAGATCAAAGGAGCTTGGACATATTAATCACAAAGGAGGCCATGCTGTTGTCTGGCTATCCTGTTGTGGGACTGACTTGGCTGTGTATGTCTTATCAACCCTCTGTGAACACTGTCCAGACATCATGACCTCATAAGCAGATGCCCCTCATGCTTTATGTCAGTTTCCCTTAAGTGAATGTTTGTTTCAGTAATCATGTTGCATTCTGGTAAGCCTTTTCTCTGGAGCTGTGCAAAGTAAGGCAACTCATGGCCAAGGGGGATGGTCTTTCTAAAACCTGAGGTCATTCCCACAAGGATGACTCCATAGACATGGACCTAGAAGTCAAGGAGAAGCCTCCTCGGTCATGGAAGAGAAAGTTTGGTCTCTCCTCTGCCTTAAGGCTTGGAAACATCTGGACATCTGAAGTATGAGGCAGGGAGGTGGATTTTAGAGGTCAGGAAATAAGCGAGAAATCTAAGAAAAGAATCCAAGAAAGATTTCTCCTTTTTGGGTCCCACATATATAGGAAAAGGTAAGCAAGCTGCAGAAAGCAATGCCTGCTTTGCAAGCAAGATCCGCTTCATAGTATTCCCTGCTTACCACCTTTCAAGCAACTTCTAGCCAATGCTCCTCAAAGGATGACCATGAACCACCAGCATCAGATTCCCCTGGGGTACTAGGCAAGCCTTCACATGCCTGAGCTCTACCTGAGATCCAAATTTCTGAATCAGAATGGAGATGGAGTTCAAGTTTGCATTTTAGTAGCTCCCTTAGATTTAAGGTCCCTGGGTGTTTTCATCAGTGAGGTCTTTTATGAAGATTATAATGGCCCAACTCTCTTGCTCACCAAGAAATGTGTCTCCCAGTATCATACTTAGAGATGCTAGGTTTTATTATCACTGATACTTGTATTTCATTTTTTTAACCTGGACTCTGACATCTACCTCATCATAATGTCCCCATATCTTGCCACTAGTCTAGGCCAGGGGTTAGAAAACTTTCCCTATAACGACCTAGATAGTAAATATTTTTCACTTTTTCATTGCTACTTAAATTTGCTACTGTAGCACAACAGTAGCCATAGACAACATTTAAACCCATGAGTATGGTTGTGTTCCAATACAACTTTGTTTACAAAACCATGGGGCTAGTAGGATTTGGCTCATTGGCCAGTTCAAGTCGTAAGGCAGTTAAATACATACTACTTTATAGCTAATTCTAATATTGAAGTGGTCAGCCTTGTATTTGTGGATTAGTTGCAACAAATGGAAACCCACTAGAATTACCTCAGTAGTTCTTAAACTTGAACAGGTATGACAGTTCCCTGGAGGCTTTGTTGAAACACAGATTGCTGGGTCCACACTCAGAATATCTGACTTGGTAGGTCTAAAATAAAGCCCAAGCATTTGCATGTTGAACAAGTTCCCCAGTGGTACTAACAATAACTGGTCCAGGGATCGCACTTTGAGAGCCACTACTTTGAATAAAAGGAAAGAGGTTATTGACAGAATTTGAGTGAGAATTAGGAGTCTCAGCTGAGGCTAAGAATATAGGATCAGCTCCACAGAGGTTCTCCTAGAGACTGGAAGGGTCTGTACTGCTCTAGTAGTGAAGTGGAAAACATTTTAGCCACTATAGCCAAAAAAATGGAAACAATCAAAGTGTTCACCTACTAATGAATGGATAAACCAAATGTGGTACATCCATATGGCGGAATGTTATTCAACCATAAAGAGGAATGAAGTACCAATGTACACTACAGCACAGATGAACCTCGAAAACAATATGCTAATTGACAGAAACCAGACACAAAAGGCCACATGCTGTGTGATTTCATTTGTATGAAATATCCAGAATAGGAAAATCTATAGAGACAAAATGTAGATTAGTGCTTTCCCAGGACTGAAGGGAAAGGTAATAAGGAGTGACTGCTAATGGGTGCAGGACTTCTTTCTGGGGTGATGAAAATATTTTAAAATTAGATAACAGTGGTAGTTAACACAGCTGTAAATATATAATGGTATGTAAATTATATCTCAATAACACTGTTCTTTAAAATGGAGCAGGAACAATTCAGATCAGGCCTGGAAAAAAAAAGTTGGCTACATATTCAGAACATGCACCTGTATCCACAGTGTTATTATCCTTTGATGACAAAGTGCAGCTTTGGAACAGCTTGTCTGACAGTACAGGTCACATGGTATTTATTTATTTTGTCACACACCTAGAACAACAAGTTGAGTTATAATTAAAATTTTTAATTTATTGATCTGATGAAGGAAATTTTTTTCTTTTTTACATCAAAAATATCAATATCTTAAATACTTAGCACAATTTTGTGCACCCCATAACTTAGTCTATTCTTATTGGTGAAAATGATGATATCTCCTAAAATGATAAAATTGCTTTTGTTGAAAAGCAAAACATAGCCTAAATTTACTTAGGACATCCATTGAAAAAAGGCTTGCATTGTTTACAGATCTGCATCTGCTTTATATACAAAGAGCTTTTATACTAAGGCCAATTGTGGATTTTTCTTTTTATCATGGAACCTTTTCTGAATTCCTGGCTGGGAGAAAATGCAGTTAGTGATTAAATGTATACCAAGCTCCTTTTATTTTTGTTGATTTTGTATGATGTTAAAATTCCCATTAACTTTTCCCCCATCGCGAATATCTACAGACTAATTCTTATCACTTCTCAAAGCAAATAAGGAATGACTTGTGATCAAAACCATTTTGCAAAAGTAACACAACCAATTCAGAAAAACGAACATTATCACCATATAAGGATATAAGCATGAAAATAGTCATATTTGGGGAAGATTAAAGGTTTAATAGAATGGAAAAGAGAGGATACAGCAATGTCAATCTGATATGTGATTCTGAATCTGAAAAGTGACATTACGATAAAAGAGTTAGAAATTGCTCAGTTGCTTCTATTGCATGTGGAAGAGCACACAGCTGGACAGTGGTTTATTGATGGTTTTGGTCATTTGGTCATTTTCCAACTTGGTCTATAGACCCAGGAAACAGGGGCTGTCCTCTTTGACAAGCCTTCCCTGTCCCTAATCAAAATAATCTTTTTCTGGAATTCTACCATTAAATTTTTAAGCCTCTAAGGAGCTTCTCTTTTTTTTTGGTACTGGGGATCGAACTCAGGACCTTGCTTGTGAGGCAGGCACTGCACCACTGAGATAAATCCCTGGACCCAAGGATCTTTCTATTTACCAGAATCCCCTATTAAACTGTAAATTTCCCCTGACAGGCTGAGTTGGCAGTGAGTTTTGTGTTAAGGAAGTAAGAATGAGGAAAGTGGACAGGGTCTCAGTGTATTTTGCATGGGATAGGGCTTCCTTCACAGGCTCCTGCAGCCTCAGATATGCTGCCACTTGCCAGTCCCACTCACAGTGGTGAAAGGAAATCTTTGCTGGAATTTCTTAATCATACAGTTGTCACAGGCGGTAGAAGTCACCTGAATGCTCTCCGGTTTCCGCAGTGTGAAGATGAAGAATTTAACCTCCGCTCAGGTGATTGTGGCTTAAGGTCCCACCTTTGAAGCCAATTAAGAGTGGCCATTCGGTAAGTTTAATCAGCAATTTATTAAGCTACACCTGGCATTTCAAAAACCCATTTTAAAGGTGATTAGAAGCCATATATTCGGGTATTTTATAAACTTCTCCAGTTCATACCAAATGAAGAGCAATTTAAACAAAAGTAGTATAGCTAAAGGTTTTTTGAATCTTTCTTCTCTAGTCTCCACTCCTGTATTTCTCTCAGCTTCAATCTACCTTTTCTCTCCACCTTTTTTCTCTATCTTTTCTTTTTTTCTGGAGGCTGCCTTGATTAAACCTTTACCTTACTTTTTTGTCTACTTTTCCTTACAGCTTCCCTTCCCACTCTGCCTCTTCTTTCTTCTGTTTACTCCCCCTACTTTCACCTGAAACAACACAATATGAAGCAAATATACTTAGAAATAGTTGTCTAATAAGGTTTGGGGTTTTAAAATGAACTTTTGTTTCAGATATTATACATTTCGGTTTTAACATTTTTATTTGGTTTTTTAAAATAGTTCCCACATTAAACTTTTGTCTTTTTATTTATCATAGCCATATTTTTAAAGTCACTGAGCACAGTCATAATAGTTACTTTAAAATCATTGTTTGCTAATTCCAACATGTGGGCTGTTTTGGGCTTAATCTTCATTGATTTTCTTTTCTCTTGAGAAAAGTTTACATTTTCCTAGTTCTTTATATATTGATGAAGTTTAGATTATAAGCTGGACATTATGAAATCAAGGGGACTCTGAGTTCTGTTATATTCTTCCAAAGAGTGTTTCTCTTTTGAAGCAGGCAAGAAAATTGGTTGGTATCTCAAATTGAAACTGTGTCTCTTAGGCAGTAGCTCAAATCTCTATAATTTTTTCATCCTCATGAGGCATACTTCAAATCTTCCCTGTGCTTGTGGTTCAAGAGTCAAGTGGGGATTTGGGGAAAGCACATACACTGAATTTAGAGTTATTTTCATCTGGCTTGCTCCTTTTTGGGATTTTTGGCTTGCTTTCTAGTGGCTTGGGTTCAGGTTGCCTCACTCTTCAGGTTGAAAGGCTGGATTTTCTGTAGAAATTTCAGCAACACTTTGCAGGATCATCTACAGCATCGGCTAACTTCACACTAAAAGCTGTGCAAATCAGAAGCTCAGCCCATTTCCCTCCTGTTTCCCAAGGTTAACTACACTCTCAGATCTGCTTATTTTTGCTCCCTCTCCAGAGCCGTTAGTCAGTTTTTAAATTTGGTCCAGAGTTTATAGCTGCTGTCTATGACAGAGTTAGTCCAGTATGAGCTTACTCAGCCACACTGGGAGTATGACCACTTTTTCTTGATTTTTGAAATGATGTGAATTCAATCTTTCCCATGGTTTTCTCTAAAAGAATGCTCATTTACATTGCAGGTCAGAGCCTTTGATTGATCTTTTGTGTGGGCCAATGACCTTCAATAGAGAGACAGTTCTATAGACCAATCATAGGGAAGGATGTCGCATAAAGCTTCATTTTCATTTATTCAACAAAATTTACTGTTCTCCCTTCAGGAGAAAAGCACCACGTTGCCTGTTATGGTTATCTAGGGGGCATTGTTGAGCTTGTGCAAAGAGGGCAAAATTGACTATCACAAAGATTATGTGCCTAGGAGGAAAAGGAAGATTTTACCTTTAAGAAGCATTGATTCTGTATCAGGTACTCCTTTGACAAAGTCTTTCTTCTTTAACCCTCACCAGTCTGCCAGGTGGAGATTATTGTCCACTTTTTAAAGATAAGAGAAGTGAAGCTCAAAGGCTGTAGAGCTGATGATTTTTATAGGCTTTACATTTAAAAGAAGGAGTTATTGCTAAAAAAAAAAATTAGGTTGGCATCTTACCATGTTCTTAAAAATATTATTAATAATAAAAATAACAATATTCAAGCACCCACTTATTCCCCCTAGCAAAAAGGGATTGTGACTCAGTACAGCCCCTGACTTTTGACTGACAAGGTTTTATAAATGCTAAGTATAGTTTTCTATTAAGATTGAAACCTATGAGAAAAAAGCCGTGGGCTGACCCATCTTCAAAGTGTCCATTTAAGATTATTTTCTGTCAGCCAGGTGGCTAATGGGCTGTGTTAGACAATGGATAGATATTGTATTCTGTCTGAAACCATAGAATTGAAGAAAAAAGAGCAATTCCGCATTTATTTGGCTTGTCTACTGCCCGGGAGCCCAAGCTGCAGAGAACATTTATTTCATTTGAACAAATGGATGGCACCTCCCTGTTTTAGGTTGGAAGAAAACCTCTGCTCTGGCCTCAGTGTGAACAGGGGCATTGGTGATGGACTATCCCATGTGAGTCATTGTCCCCACACTGGGCAAAAATAGTGAAAGCATTCTGGAGCAATTCTAAGGGAAAATGTTCAGTTAATGGTAAGTTTCTCTAATGCTGGATTTAAAAAAAATTGACTCCTTCATGTTTTACAGAGAACTTACAGACAACAGAAAGGAAGCCCCCTATTGAATTGAATAATGACTCTGTAAAAAGATGAGGACACAAGAAGAGATGTTTAAAGCACAGTTGGAAGAAGAAAGTAGTAAAGCTTAGTTAGACAACAGACAGCAGCTTTAGCCTGGACCAATAGTGAGAGCTCCTGGGACAGCGCTGGTTCTCAACCCCTAACCTGCTTGATCATTGAAGTGCTGTGGCAAGGAGGGTTGTAGTTCTCCTCTGTGTTCCGAAACTCACTCTGTGCTTAGTCATTTGACATTGGGGAAGTCATTTCACCTCCTCTGAGCATCAGTTTTCCTGGAAAGCAAAGAGGTTTGGTTTGGTTAGGTTATTTTCTAGATCCCTCCCAGCTTTAACACCTAACAAGCTCTCTGGACTTCCCAACAGAGGTCTTTTCCTTCACTCCAAGAGTCACAAATTCTATATATGAAAAGCAAAATGTCCTTAGAGTAGAGGAGGTACTTGACACTTTTGAATTAAAATGGAAAGAAATTGAAATGAAAGCAGGACAAATACATCTTTCTCACTTGAACTAGAAAATAGATGGCAGGTGACAAATGAACAGACTTTGGACTACTCTCTGACTGTAAACTTTCCTGCACTTTTATGTGAAGCTAACACTTCACTTTAAATATCTACAATGAGTTCTGACAGAGAAGAGCAGGCAGCTCAAATAATGAAGGTCAGCGACTAATGCCCAAATCCCACTGCTTTAGAATGTGCTCAAAGACAAACTCAGATGCATGAAGAGGAACAAACACATTTGTCCCAACCGTGACCCTGCCAGTAGCAGGCTGGGCCAGTGGTGGACATGACTGGAATCCAAAGGTCAAATAGAGCTAGAGGAAAGAACACATGGTTTTGGGAGATCTCAGCATGACCTTGATGCCATAAACAGTTAAGCTTCAAAGCCTAAAGGGCTGAGATCATGGATTGCTTTTCAACCCTTATAGCTTTGAGATGCTTTGGGGGTAAAGGAACTGTAAGTACCATAGAAAGGAGGTAAGGTTGTTTGTTTCATTGTTTCCGGAGGAAATGGCACTTTTTCCTGAACATTTCTAGAAGCTAAACCTTTCCTGTCTCAAATTTCTGGTTTTCTAAGTGATAGATGAATCCTTTCTTTAGTCATATAATAAAAGTTAAAAAAAAAAAACCAAACCACTGACTGGAAGAAACCAGGTATGAAAGGAAAAGGTAAAGAAGAAGGAAGAGGAGAAACAGAAGGACAAAGTTTCCCAGTAATAAAGTGTCTATGAATTTTCAGAGAAGACTGCAAATTCTAGTAATAATATTAATAGTTAGGTCTTGAGTTAGCGATGGGAACATTACTTACAATGCACATGTCTTCTTTGTGATTCTCTCAAAAGCATGCCACAGGATCAGGATGAGGATCTCACAAAGCACAAGTGAAGAAATGGGAAAACATAAAACAGGGAAAAGGGCCTATAAAAGGTATGTTAATAAGTGGGATATACCTGTGAGCACCTAGAGCTCAAACCCCTAGAAGCCCTCTGAGGAACTATAGAAAACCTACATGAGTTTCCTGGGACTGCTATAACAAATGACCAGCAACTTGATCAAATCCAACAGAGATATACTCTTTCCCAGCTCTTGAAGCCAAAAGTCTGAAATCAAGGTGTTGGCAGGTTGTACCTTCCGGAAGCTCTGAGCAAGAGTCCACTCCAAGATGCCCTTATGGCTTCTGGTAGTTGCCTGTAACCTTTGGTGCTCCTTGGCTTGTAGATACCTCACTTTACTCTCCACTTGTGTCTCCGCCTTGCCTTCTTCTCTGTTTCTTCTCCCCTTATCTCCTTTTGTAATGACACTTGCCATTGGGTTTAAAGCACACTCTAATCCAAGATGATCTCCTCTGAAGATCTAGAACTTAAATATAACCTGGGAGACCCTTTCTTCAAATAAGGTCATATTCAGTTTCCAAGTGTATTCATCTTTTAGGGGGCCATTGTTAAGTCCACTACAATATCCTCTTAAAATTGTCCCACCAAGGAAACTGAAGGATGAGATCCACAGACTTTGATCCTCCATTGGGTAAAAGTTGCCCCATGGAGATATCAAATTCCCAGGCCTTGGGCTGTTCTTGCTTGGGGCTGAGCAAGCTTTTTTGGTGCAGTTGAAATCCCTGAGAGAGAGAAGCAGAGAGATTCAGGTGATCGAGGTGAGAAACAGGATCATAGTACATGACCATGGGGACTGACAACCACTGCCACAAGGGACCTGATCAGGGGCAGGCATGTGAGTAAGGACATTAGTAGTGACTGCTACAAGACATAACAAATAAAGTAGCTGTATGAAGAATGGATGAGGACAAAGTGAGGAGCGTGGAGCAAGGCTGGAGAAAGAAGAGACAAAGACACCGGCACAGTGGCATGACTACAGCACACTCAAGCATGCAGTCATGAGCAACACCAAGGCCATGGGAAGTGGTGAAATGTAAACTGGAGGAAATGGACAGCTACTCTGCAAAAGCCATCCCAGAGCATCCACTAGGCATTGAAACCTTATTCTACTTCAGAACTTTTCAGGTGGGTCTCATCAGTGACTTCAGAAGTTAACTAGACCCTTAGGAGTTGTAAAGATGTTTCCTGAATATCTATTATCAGTGAAGACACCAAACATTTAGCTGGAGAAGGGAGGGTAGGGGAAGGGGGAAAAAATAAGAACCAAGAGAGTATGTAAAGGTGCATATCTCTAATGATGAATGTCATTATGTTGTATACCTAAAATGTACCAATAAAAGGATATACAAAAAAAAACCCATTTAGCTGGAGGCACAAAGACAGATCTAGGGAAAGACAGGGAATAGCAAAAGAAAGAAATCAGGGTCCTCATAAAATAAAATTAAGTTTAAGACAGGCCTGTGATCTGGGTGAGGGAAAAGGAAGTAAGAAAACAACTAAGCAAAAATAATGATGAGGACCTGGGTAAGATTCCAATCCTGTTGGCAGATTCAAGTGCCTAGAAGAGGGAGGAAGAATCAGTACAATGACCCAGAGGCCTCAAGAGCTAATCTGGGAAGCAGGCCTGGTCACCATCAAAGGCAGGTTGGGGAGGAGATTGCTGGGCCCCTAGGATGACAGAATGCCAAGACCAGCTGGGTTGAAGGACACATTTTATGCCTCTGTCAGTACCTTCGCAGACCCAAACTGGCCTTTCTCTGCTGGTGGATCTGACAGTCAGGGCAAGCTAGAGAAGGAAGAAAAGGGTTATATTAGACACATCCCTGGGCCAGTACTCTATGTAGACTACATGAGTTTATTTAATTTAACTGTCGGGTTATTTTGGCCTAAATTTTCTTCCACTTTGGATATAGAGAGTCACTATCCAATAATTCTTTTTTGCTTTCAGTTCTAATACAATGATCCTAAGAAAGGAATTTTTTGTATGAGAACTAACCAGTTTGTTCATGGAGATAATGCTAACACTGTAAGAAACAAATCACAACATATTTGATATTCAAACCTGGCAAAAGACTATTTCTAGCTCACTTAATGTCTAAAACATGTGTCCCTGATGAATGAGAGAATCCCTCTAAGTAGAATCAGATACCCTGGATCCTCCTAACTTGTGGCTCTACTATTTTCAACACATGGCTTCCAAAGTCACTGATATATCTTAAGCTAGGATTTGGGAAAACAGCTTAGAGTCCCCATAGGAAGTCTTTAGGGACCAGGCCTGGAAGTGAGACACATTGCTTCTGTCCAACTCCATTGACTAGAATTTAGTCACGTGGCTTCACTTAACTGCAAGAGAGCTTGGGAAATAGTTGTGCTCTCCAGGCGAAGAGGAAATGAGACCTATGAACAGGTAGTCAATTTCTATCACTCCTGAATAATAAGCATTGGGCCACTCTACTGGTGCCCAGCAGGACGGAGGATGGAAACCTGATTGGGTTTACCTGCAGGTAAGACTTGAAAGGGATAGTTCATCTCTGCTCCACAAGGGGTGGTGAGGTTCACTGGCAGAGCTCCATCATCTGGTGGTAAGCTGCAAAGTCAAACCAGCTTTGCTCATGTGTCAGGAGCCTGGGTTTTCGCTATGGGCGTAAACGTCTTAGACCTTCTTCACCTGGCTTCTTTCTTCTTGTAACTTTTCTTTCTGGTTAGGTGGCTTAGATTTCTTTACATGGTGAGCCAAGGTAGCAAGAGAGTAAAAGCAAAAGCAACCAGGCTTCTTAAGGCCTTGACATGAAGCTGGCACAGTGTCACTCCCATTACACTCTGGAAGACAAAGCAAGTCACAGGCCAGTCCATATTTAAGAAGAGTAAATGGGCTCTCTTAATGAGAGGAATGCCATTATCTTGGTCCATTTTGGCTGCTTTAACAAAATATCATAAGCAGGGACTTATCAGCAACAGACACTTTTTTTTCACAGTTCTGGAGGCTTTGAAGTACAGGATCAAGCCACAGGAAGATTTGGCATCTGGTAAGGAGCCATTCCTTTTAGATGGTGCTTTATTAATGTGGTTTCACACGGTGGAAAGGGAGAATGAGCTTAAATTAGTTTGTTTTCCATTGCTATAAAAATACCTGAAGCTGGGTGTGATGGTGCATGCCTATAGTTCCAACACTCTGGGAGGCTAAGGCAGGAGGATTGCAAGTTCAAGCCCAACCTGGACAACTTGTGACTTAGTGAGACCTTGTCTCAAAATTAAAAAAAAAAAGTTGTTAAAGGTTGGGGACACAGCTTGGTGTGAAAGCCCCGGGTTCAATTCCTAGTACAAAAACAAACAAACTTGGGGCTGAATACTTTATAAAGAAAATAAGTTTATTTAGAGCACAGATTTGGAGGCTGAAGGCTCAACACTGGGAAGCCCCCTTGGTTTGGCACCTGGTGAGGGCTTTGCGGTGGATGGCACTGTGGTATGAGCATACCTAAGAGGGAGAGTACATGGTGAGAAAGGAAGCCAGAGAGTGGGGAGGGGTCAGTCTTGCTCTTTTGTAAGCCATCTCATGGGAACTAATTGGGATCCCACCAGAACTATATTAATCCTTTCCTAGGAGAGCCCCCCCCCATGACTCAATTACCTCCCCCTAGGTTCTACCACCTCACATTGCCATACTGAGGACCAAGATTCCAACAAATAAGTCCATGGTGGACAAACCATAGCAAAGCTCCCTTGAACACTTTTTTATGAGGCATTAATCCCATTCAATCTAATCATCTCCCAAAAGCCCTACCTCTTAATATTGTAACATTGGTGGCTGGTTTTCAGCATACAGTTTTGAAGTAGATGCAGACATTCAGACCATGGTAGCCATGCATGTACAGAGTGAGAGGAATTGATGGAAGCTATATTTCCAGGCAGCTGGAAACAAGAGGGCAACCACCCACAGGCAGTGAGCCTTAGAAAATGTAGCAGTGGACAGTATGCAGATGTCTTCACGTTTGGGAGAAATGGTCAGAGGAAAGGCTGGCAGCAGGTGGCACAGCTACAGAGGTTGCCATTAAGATACTACTAAGATACTACCTAGAATGCCTAGTGGGGGAAGGGTGAAATCAGAAGCCCAAGGCTGGGTTAAGAGCTCCTATGTGTCTATCCGTGCCTCCCAAGAGGATTGTTATAAAAACTTTGTGCTGGTCAGCTTCCTGTCACTGTGACAAAACACCTGTGATAACCTATAAGGAGGAAATATTTATTTTGGCTCATGGCTTCAGAGCTTTCAGTCCATGGTTGGTTGATTCCATTATTTTGAAGCCTGTGACAAGAACATTTGATGGAGACCATGTGGCAGAGCAAACCTTCTCACCTCATGGTAGCCAGGAAGTGAAAGAGAAAGAGAAGAAAGGACCAAAAGGGGCCAGGGTTGCAATATCCCATTCAAGGGCATTCACCCCCAGTGACCTAACTTCCTACCAATGCTCTACTTCCAGAAGTTTCCACCACCTTCCAGTAGCACCACAGGCTGGAAACCATGTGCCTTTGGGGAACACTTAAGACCTAAACCATAGCAAGCTTACTTTATTGTCATAGCTTATGTATTTCCCAATGTTGTTATCTTTGCATTTTAAGACCATTTAAAGGTTGAGATGGTGTCTTATTCCCTGATATCTCCCAAGCACTTAGCATAGTGTCTGTCATATAGTAGATATGTAACAAATGCTTGTTGAAGCCACCATATGGGCAAGGCCTACGGAGCTCAGCATGTTCTTGTCCAGGCTGCCCTCCATTGGCCTTGACAAGGCCCAGAATAGGCCTGAAGAGGAGCTCATAGAGCTCTGTGGGCTCTTGGAATTCTTACCACTTAGTCTCCTGTCACACACTGACATAGCTCCCAAGAAGGATATCACAATGGCAACTGACCCAGAGACCATGAGGACTTCTTCTATTGTGCCCCACACTCCCATTTATCCTGACCACTGCCAGTTGTCCTGTCCCTCGAGCTTGCTTATCATAGAAGCCCTCTCCCCAAATGGCTCTGAATGTCCCCCAAATTGACTTAAGCTCCCAATCCTGCTGTCCAACCATCTGGATACTTTAGCTCTGCCCTTTGGAGCATAGGATCTTCACAATTCCTTACATTTGCAAGCTCTTCTCTAAACTAAAAGAAAAGATGAAATAAAGATCAAAGGCTGAGCTCTTCATGGAAAGGGTCCATAATTAATGGATAACTGAATCCTGCACAGAATCTAGGGTCTGGGTGGGGGGAGTACAGGGAAGAGAAATAGTGTTGGCCTTTTGAATCCAAAAGACTGAGAATGTTTCTGTCCCATTAGAAAAGCAAAATATCATAGTGTTCCTGACAGACTGGGGATAGCTGGCCTTGTTAGGCAAGCTGTAGGAAAGATGCAGGTGGGGTGGCCACCTGCAAACTATGCCATCCAACTGCTTCTGCTGCATACACCACATGCCCGGGCTAGGGTTACAGCACCCTGTCAGGGGAGTGTCCATGTCATAAGCCTAGATACCCAAGCCATGGACTGCCAGAATGTTCCTTTCACTTATTGCCTACCTGAATTCTGTCTGAAACCTGAGGATGCTACCTCCTCTTCAGCCCTCATAAGGAGTGGTGTTTTCCTGTCATCTTTCCGCACCAAAACCCCATGAATTCCTGGGCCATGAGGGATGACGTGTAAATATTGTCTGTATTCTTCATTGCTACTTGCATCGTCAGTGCACAGTACAGGTCTAACTTTGTAGAAGGATGATGGAGTAGAAAAAAACTTAGACTTCAGTGCGCATCGACGAAAGTTTTGGCAATGCTGATGGGGAGTCCTGAAGGCAAAGCTGTGAGTCAGGAAAGCCCAGCAGCTTCCACAAAAGCACATGGCCTCATTCTCCCTACTGTGCTCACAATGTGGCTGGAGTAGCAGGTGGTGGGCATGGTTTAAACTGGGTGACGGATTTCAAAGCGCAGCCCCTGGGCCTATCGGAGAATTACATTCCAGGCTGAAGTGTGAGAGGCACGTTCTGATGTTGTCAGTCTCCTTGCTTCAATCATCTTTCACCTTCCAATCAGACACACGCCACCACCACCTTTCACTGAAATTTGATCACCAGGATCATTATCTTTTTCTCCATAGTTCCAACTTCCTTAACTCTGGGCCGTTTCAACATCCACACAAAGAACCCTTGCAATATTCTGGCCTCTTCATTTCCTCGACAAAGTGAGACTTCCTGGCGTCTTTGCCACTCCAGCTCAGCCACCCTCTGTCAAGGTCAGATTATCAAGAACTGCTCCATTCTCAAACCTTACCTTCCAGCTTTCCTTGTTTCCACTTCTTATCCCAGCTCACTGTCCCTCATGCTCTGGTTCTACTCTTGAGCCAAATTACATGCCCTAGTCCTGTCTCCATACCAACTCTTCACTGACCTTTACCTCTTCATTTCCTCCTCCCCTCTTTTCCACCTTAGAATCCACAGTGAATTCCCATAACCACTCCTTGCACATAGTCAACCCCTTGTACATTCACTCAATTCCATCATCTTGCCTGCTGGTGATAAGCAAGCTCAGTCTTGTTTGACTGCCGTCTGCCACCTCTTTCATCCCATCTACTACCTTAAAGGTAGCCGATGAAAAACATTCAACCATTGCTGACGGGTCTCACTTGAAATTTATCACGGCCAACTTCAGGTGGGGCCTCAGTGCAGCCAGGCAATCCTACCCCATTTGCCGACTCAATCTGCTCTCCTTTCTCCCTGGGATGACTATTTCACAGTTTTTCATCGTTCCTCAAACCTCCAGCAGTTTCTCTCTGCTGATGAACTTCTTTCTTATTTCCCTGAGAAAGAAGCATTCAGAAGTGCTCTTTCCTCCTTTTCACCACCTCCTTTGCCTACCTGCAAATGTCTACACCCTTCACCTCTACTTCTCCTCCTAAAGAAGTGAATAAACTTCAGGTTCCTTAAACCAAGGCCAGCCTCTCCCAATGTGCACTAGATTCTCTCCCTTGCTGATCATCCAAGACTTCGCTCCTGCAAAGATCTTCCTGCTTCTTCTATTTTCCTCTCTCTACTGGATCATTTTCATCCATATTGCAGCACGCTATAATACCTGCCATTAAAAAATACATAGAAATCTCACTGGGACACATACCTCTCCAAATGCCACCTATTGCTCTGCTCTCTTCATGATAAAATTACTTTTGTCTCCATTCTTTTCTTTCCCTGACCCTTGAGCCACTTCTGTTTTTTCGTTGTGAAGAAGAATCATTTGTCTAGCCTTGTTGTTAATCTTCAGAAAACGTTTTCCACCACCAGGAAACTTTTTTCCACCAGTGTTCTCTGGGGTAGATCCCCCTAACCCCAGAAGGGGCTAGTTCTAGTGCCTGTCTGATTTGGGGCAAGGTGGATCCAGGCTCTGTGCATACTGACCTAGGCACTTGATGGAGGCCCAAGTAGGCTCACTTGGAGAAGCCATTCAGAGCCTCCGTCTTACCCTGGGCTTTTCTGTGATCCAGTATCTGAAGCCTTGCCTTCCACTCTAGTGATGCAAAGAACATATCCTGCTGGAGTTTCTCTCCCCTAGAGTCCGCCTCTTTGTTCTCAGTCCCAGGATCTGGGCATTACTCCCCATGCCCACAGCTTTTATGTGAGCTGCTTGCACTGTTCTTTTAAAAAACATGAAGCTCTCTTTGGGGAATTATCTTCCCAGCTGTGGGAACCAGAAAGATAAGTGCATAAGAAATAGCAAATCAATTAATTTAATAGATATTTGTTAATCAACTGCTCTGTGTTAGAGTAGTAAGCAGAGAAAGCAAATTTGTGTCACATAGATCTTATGGTGCAGTGTTTATCTTTCATCTTTCACCTATTTCCATATATCTGCCATGTTCTCATTTATTATCTATCAAAGCCTATATTATAATGTTCTTTTCCAAAAAAGTGGTGATGCAGACCTGTAATCAGGAGGCCGGGGCAAGAGAATCATCAAGTTCAAGGCCAGCCCAGGTAATTTAACAAGGTCCTGTCTCAAATAAAAATAAAGAGTGGGGGTGTTGCTCAGTAGTAGAGTGCCCTCCAGGTTGGATCCCTAGGACCACAAAGAAAAGAAAGCAGCTCAAACTAAGTGAAAGAAAACATGTCCTGTGGTCAGATCCTTTCTCCCACACCTCAAACCATCACAATTGTACGTCTCTTTTTGGTAGAAAAGGGCCAGGAGTTGATGGGCACAAATGAGTCATGATTTACAGTTTTATACATGTTTGTACATGATACTCAAACAGCCATCTTGTGAGACAAAAAGCCATTATTATTAGCTCCATATCACCATCAAGGAATCTCTGGTTCAAAGATATTAAGCAACTTTCCTAAAGTCACTCAGCCATTTAGTGGATGAGCTAGAACCTGAAGTTTATACGTATTTCTACATTCAGATTGGATAGCGTCATAGGCCACATAGTCCATTAAGATTGTGGCTTACTAGGTACCAATATTAAAAATAATATGAGCATTTAAGTTCTTTCTTTAGCTACATAGATGTAGCTTACACAGATGTACTTTTTGCTTTTGTTGTGACCACAAGGAGTAACACAATCCAATCCACATCTTCCTGTTTTCTTTCATCTGCAATTCAAAATGGTGACTGAATAAAGATGGCCACTCCCCATTTACATCCCAAGCAGTAGGACATATGCTTCTTCAGTTCTTTATTAAGTGGTCATCTGTATTACTTTGTTTCTAATTTCCAGTCAGACATAGTTTCATTATTCAAGATTCTATAGTAGTATTTATCAAAAGACTCTTGGCAACTGTTATTTTAAGCATTTGCAATCATGCTGAGCTCAGATATGCCATTCTGACATATATATATATCCATATACATACATATATATACACATATATATATAGATTATTGACATATAGCCCCTACATAACTGTTTTCTCCAATACATAAATTGTATTCCTCAGGACTTCCCAATACGTAATGCAAAAATAGTAACCTGTAGGGGGAGCTCAAGGCTTCTCCCTGATTCCTCTGAGGTGGACTAGAGCTAGGGATGAGTCAAGGGCAAAGATATTACTGGGCCTGGGTGTGGGCAGGTGGCCTTTCATGGTACCTAGCCTGGAGATTAGAGGCCTCTGTGTGTACACAATAGGGGTCGTTTTGAAATGTACTTTCCCTTGGAATGCAATCCTTTGAGAATTCTCCCATGCAGCTGATGTCATAGCAGGGGCCCTTCCCTCACCTCAGGAACCCTGGCAGGAGCTGGGTATGACAGGAGTAAAGATGACTCATGGGATTACATTACTCTGGGCTTTCGGCCATGGGAACAGTGGCATCCTGTGCCTTGCCACCTTCCCAGTTCTGCTCCCCAGTTCCAGGGATTACACACAGGAGTGCTGAAGGATTGACGTCGAGTCCTTATGGCACTGAGCAGAGAGACTCTGCCTGGAAGTCTCTCTGCTGGGCCCTTGGAAGAGCCTAGTAGGGCTGTCTGTGGCCACAATGGGCTAATTTTGTGAATTTGGGGATCAGGAAGCCTGATCCTCCTCTTCGTTAGTAACGAAGCACAAACCAACCCAGTAATACAATTTATGGCATAGAAAATGTGTCCTGAGAAAATATGTATGACATAAACATAAATACAATACTGTGTGTATGCAAATGAGTAATAAAATTATATATTAAGGAAAGTTTCAAGTGAAGCATTAGGGAACAAAACAGAAATATAGTTTATTCAATAAAATGAATGCATGTGGCTTGGAATCATGGTGTAGGCCCTACTGCTACAGCAGGAGCCCTGAGGTCCTAAGGAGTCCTGAGCTAAGAGGCTCTGCCAGTGCAGCAGGCTTCAGGGAAGAGGCTCGGGGAGGGGGAGGAAGAGCCTTCTGGGGAAGAGGAGCAGAAATTATTAGCTTCTCTGCCCCTGTCTTAGTTTAAATTCCCTCAAGACAGACATTGAGAGGACAGAAAAAGACGTGGGTGTAGGTGGGTAGTTCACGAGGTGGTCTCAAGGGGCAGAGATGAGGATGGGGGACAGTGACAGACGGAAGGGAAGAAGATGAAATAGATGCTGATGAGAGAATTACCACTTAGGGCAACTGGGACTCAGTCCTTGAGAGGCCACATGAAACATGTGAACCATAGCTCAGAATCAGCCCTCTAAGGATGAGGCAGCAGGGTAGAGGACACTTATTCAGCACTTCCATTCCCCACTCATTCAGGTACTCCCCAGACATCAGCTTGCTCATACCAGGTTGTACCAATGGTTCTGGAGAGTGATGTCAGGAGAGAAGAGCAAACTTGAAGTGGGTAGCTGTCAGTGTGTCTAAGATTGTCTAAGACTTCAGGTGGCTCAAGAGTACTGAGGGACCGTGAGATGAGGCATCAACATCCTCCTATCAAAATTGAGACTGGTCCAGATGGCTTCCAAGGCTGCACTCAGATTTTATGTTCATGATTCTCTGGTGTATGGAGTTGCCTATACAATGGATTTTCTATTCTTGGTGGTAGTAAGCTGGCCATCTGTGGAAGTAACTAGGAAGGTGCTTGATAACCACTTGGAAGGAATGCCGTAACATCATGTATGTGATTGGAATAAGGGACTTCCAACATTCTGTCTTATGTTCCTTGGAAACAGACCCTGCAAAGAGGATTCTGGTGCAAGTGATTTATTGAGGAAATGCTTCATGGGAGGGCAGTAGGGAGTGGGAGAAGCAGGACAGAGAAGGGAAGGAAGCCAAGGAAGGGTTTCATGTAAGGGAAAGTCCCAGCCTCAGCCTGATCCCATAAGAGAGCTCTGGAGTATAAATTACACCTTAGATTCTGTCATGACTCCAGGCAAGAGACCAGGGTTTCCATACTCCCTCAGCCACCGGTCATTGCCTGAGGGTCACCCCAGGGGTAACCTAACCTTCAGACATTTTGAGGACAGTCTTGGAGGTGTGCAGGTATAGGCGGTTAGAAGCAAAAGCACAATGAAGCCAGAGGAGTGCATGAAAAAAGTGAAAGGGACTCAAGGAAACACAATCAGTGAGCGCTACAGTTACCAGGAGGGTGACAGTCACACTTGTATGGGTGCTGTCTCCATTTAGGTACAGATTTACAATGATGAGGCACTAAATGTCCTGTCCTTGGCTCCTACAATGCTGCAGACAGTTGAAACACAGGAACCTTAGCACAATAGAGCTTGTGCCATCCCATGGTGCTGAAGAGGGTCTAGAAAGTATGACCCCAAAGCCTCATGCAAACTGTGTGGAATCTTTTCAAACGGAAGTAGATGTAGGACTAAAGACAGTAAAAATATTTCTGAAATGAAAGAATAAATCTAGCTATGCAGAAACACAGCACGATGCCATCATAAAAAATCCACTTTTGTCCATGCCACAGCCCTGAACCTCCTGTGCACTAGATCAGAGACCCTGATAAATCTGGGCTGCTAGAAATGCCAACCAGCTCATATGTTTTCAGTGAGCAATGACAGGGAGCCAAATTGCTTTATTCCGATTAGGGAAGGGACTCTGACTGTAAAATATACTGTGTGAAAAAAATATTGAGTTTTAGTTCGCTGACACATCAATTTAAGAGAGTTATGGCTCTCACATGGAGGCCAAGCAGGTATCTCCCCACATGTATGTGCAATAAAAATTAATTGTGGCCTTTTATACAGGGCACTGTTCTCACTTGTGGGATCAGAGGGTGACCTGAGTGTCACCTCCAGTGGCAAGTCACAACTCTGCAGGTATTGGTTCTTTTCTGGGAAACCACAGAGGGACACAGAACCAAAATCTGTGAATAAGTTTCATGTATAACTTTTTGAATTCAAAAAAATGCACCCATGTTATATTCATATTTTTCTTTAAGAGCATGTATGCATGTTTTATGAGAACAATGTATATGTACCGTCAGGTTCCAGTCAAGGAAACAGAAACTTTTCCAAGACTTTCAAATTAATTCAGGAAATTGGTTACACAGGAAATGGAAGAATGGAAATGGCAAACAGAGAAAGATGAAGCAATCTGGAGATTAGTGACAGCCAGAAGCTCAGGGGACATAAGGAAGAAATGGCTCTATGGAACTCAGGAGCTAGAGTCATCCTCAGGGAGTTTGAGCAATGGTAGGAACTCCCAGAGGGAGCTGTGGCCACAGAAGGAGGGGCTCTCTGGGGAGCTGCAGTGTCTCTGCTGCCAGATATGTCACAAGGAGCAAGTGTGAGAGGACTGAAATACCCTGGGTTCTCCCTTTCTCCTGCCCTCCAGTCTTCC
Organism: Heterocephalus glaber; assembly: GCF_000247695.1. Next base: position 16,191,661 of record NW_004624762.1, on the reverse strand, counting down.
ACCAGTGCTTCTCCTTGGCCAAACTGAGCTGGAAGACAAAGGGCAAGGTACCCTGGGAAATGTAGTTTCTTGGAATACAAGGCCTACTAGGGGAAGGATAAAGGTTGGATCTGAGAGCAGACAGACAGTTGACAGCCATAGTACATATGTAAATTCCCTTTTGTTGGTTTGCATGGCAGCATGACAAGCCTGTAACAATGCTGACTGTGGAATTTGGAGAGAGAGATGCTAGCCTGGTGCTCAATCTCGAATTGACTGTGGTACCTTCAGATTGAGTCTGTTATGTCAGGTTGGGATTGCACAGTGACGAGCCCCCTTAGAAAGGCCTCCAGGTGGGTGACAGACATACCACACATTAAAAGGATACTATTTCATTAGAACTAAGAATAGTGGACCTTCCTTCCTGGTGAGTCCACTTCTTTATCTGTACTCTCTTCATGGCTGGTACTAAGATAGTGGGCTTATGGCTTTAGGGAAGAAGAAGCTGCACCAAGAATAAAGAATTCCATCTCTTCTTCCAAGAGTAGATGGTGGGAGAGACAAAAGAAAGTCAGGAAAAACCAGACAAAGCAGTAAAGTGCCAAAGCCTGGGTTCCCAGCAGGCAGGGAAAGAGTGAAGACTCTAACTGTATCTGTGTAAGAAATCCTAAATCAGAGGGCTTTTGCTCCACTCCCTATTGGGTTTCTGAGAGGAGCTCACTTCACTGAGGGCCCTGCATCATCATGGACGTGTCAAAGCAGAAATAATGGGGGTATCACATAGGTAGTCAGACAGATGGCACTGAAGCCATCTCAGCTCTTATGTGACATGGAAACAATTCAGATGTTCCCAACTTTTCCAATGTGGCACACATGGTGGCTGGATTGATGGCCATAGCCAGATGTTGGGCCTTTATAGGGGCAGGGTGACCCTACAACAGTGGCCCATGGGAGGAGGAAAGTGTTACCGCACAACCCAGAGGCAGGTGAAGTGTGTGCCTGAGGACCAAAACCAGCTGCAGCACCAGCAAGAAAGGATCTGCTGTTGTCTGAGTGTTTGTGTCCCCCCAGAATTCAGAGCCCTCATGGGTGAGATTAGGGGCCCCTGTAAAAGAAACCCCAGAGAGATCTCTTGACTTCTCTTCTGCATGAGGACACAGCCAAAAGACAGTCATGTAGGAAGCTGACTCTCAACAGACATTGAATTTAATAGCACCTTGATCTTGGACTTCCCAGCCTCCAGAACTGTGAGGAACAAGTTTCTGTTGTTTCTAAGCCATCCAGCCTATAGCATTTTGTTACAGCAGCTCAAACTGACCAGACATGAATTTTACCCACCACAGGATTTAGTAGCAAATACCAGTGCAAGACACAAGATGTCCTCTTCAGGCTAGCAATTCCTGGGAGCAGAAGTCTTTCCTAGGAAGCACTTCAGCTACCACTCACTGAGTTAGGTTTTTGACCCAGAGATAGAAAAAATCCACTCTGACTTCACACAATCGGTGAACAGCACGGAATCTTAACTTGCATTCTAGTCCTCAAATCCTAACTGGCCATGGGATGCCAGTGAGTGGGGGAAACGTGCTTTGGAATCACAGAATTGGTTTGGTCTCTGGCTCTGCCAGCACCTGGCTGTGGAATCTGGTACATGTTCCTAACTTCTCTCAGCACACATTCATCTTCTGTGAAATACAGGTGATCACCCCTGTTTGTTAGCATTATTGGGGAAAAGGAAACTAATGTTTGTAAATCTCAAAATAGTCCTGGGCATAGAATGGGGTTCTTATGGTGGGTAGTAATGATTATTATTAATAGTAGTAATATCTAACATAACCTGTGTGGTAATTGGCTGGCCATTCCCCAGATTGCTTCTCTTTCCTTCCAGTTTGGAGTGACCATGTTGCTGAGTTTGGGCCAATGGGAGGTGAGTTAACATAAAGAACTCTGATTGTAGGCCTAGCCCAGAAAGCCTCCCCCAAAGCACTCCACTCCCATTCATCTCCGATTTGTTGGCCACTTGCCAAAGACTAAATGGAGGGTTCTAATGCCCTCAGATCTAGCAGAGACCCAAGACAGAGGGACCTTGAGTCCTTGAATCACTGCTTGAAGGGTGGCTGCCAGATCAAGAGAATTTACATGGCACTGCTCCACAGGTAAGAAATAACTCATATTGTGTTAAAGTCCTGGAATTTGGAGACTGTTTATTAAGGCATCCAACTTAAGACAGGTTAGCTCCTCACTCAGCTTCCCCAACCTGCTTTACAGAGTTCTTGTGAGGATGAATAGGAAAATGCATGCAAGAGTGCTTTGAAAGACTAAAAGCACTCTAAAAATGTAAAGCAATGTTGAAGGTGAAATCAATTTTTCCCAACCTGCAAAGCATACTGCTAGGAACTGACTGTCTGAGACCTTCTGAAAATCACATGTTGAAATGTAATCTCCAATGTTTAGAAGTGGGGCCCTTGGGAGGTAATTAGGTTACAAGGTTAGAGTCCTTGCGAATGGGATTAGTGCTCTTGTAAAAGGAGACCACAGAGCTCTCTTGGTCTCTTTCCACCAAAGGAGAATACAAGGAGAAGTTGACTGTAACCTGGAAGTGAACCCTCCCCAAAGTCTGACCATACTAGCGCCTTAATCTCAGAATTCCCAGCTTCCAGAACTATGAGAAATGGATTCTGGTTGTTGGTAAGCCAGCCAGTCTGTGGTGCTTTGTTATGGTTGCCCCAATTAAGACACATACCCATTGTCTTACTTTTCCCATTGCTAGTGCTATGGGATGATTCTGAGTTCTGTGCACTCTTGTAGTTACTTCCTCGAACGAGCTTCCCACCTGGGGGAAGAGAGAGTGGAGGATGGAAGAGAAGAGTACCAACTCTCTCCAAGACAGCTTGAAAGGACCTCAGTGCTCCCTCCCATGGTCTCCTCATCTGAAATCGGCCACTGGTATCCCCTTTGTGCTCTGGTTCTGGAAGTGCCTGCCAGTTGAAGCATTTCTGAGAATCCAGGCCTGATTAGTAACAGAAATAGTTCTTGGGATACTCAGTTCCAGGAAGAGGAAATGGCCCACTTGTCAGGGCCCCCACTACACTGCCATCAATTTTCCACCTCTGTCTCCCACACAATGGTTAGTATATGTGACAGCCAGCTCACAAGGGATCTAACCAGTAGTGTAGGTGGTAATTTAAGGGCTCTTGGAAGGGCTTCCTGCTATTCTCTTTCTAAAAGTACCTCTCTTGGTTCTTTGTGTTGAGGGCTACTGTATTAATATGATTAACACCTCTGTGGTGGGTGAGGACTGAAGCATTAAGCTGGTGTTATCTGCTAACACCGAACAACAAAATAGTAGTTCATATCGCTTTCCTCTGTGCCTAGCAGCTGGGAACAAGAGACTTAAAAGGTGCAGGGGCAGGAGAGTCACTTTCAAGCAGACGTCACTGGTCTGGAAGGCAGGGCCAGGTGGGATACTACAATAAGGACACAGAAAATGACAAAGAAGGTTTCCATGAAAAGAGAGAGGAATAAAGGAAAAGGTGGAAGGGAGTGAAGCCAAGTAAGGCCTGCTTTCCCCAGGAGCAGCCTTAACTACCTCAACCGACAGCCGACTGCATCTTTAATAAAAGAATACTCACCTAGTGTTCTCTGTGTGCCAGGCGTTGATCTAAGTGCTCTGTGTCCTCAAAAGGATCTTTACTGGGGTGACCACTATTATTATTCCCTCAAAAGGTGTTGAGCAGCATCACTTGCCCAAGGTCATATAGCTAATAGTGACAGTGCTGGGATTTGAACCCAGGAAGTCTCGCTCTGGAGGCTGTTCTCCTAACCCTAAAATCATATTCCTTCTCGACTTAATGGAATTGAATCTAACAAGCACTTTGAGGGGAACTTCGTATGAAGCACTGTAGAAGTTGGAAAGATGGATGCACAATACCATTATTACTCTTCCTCCAGGAATTTCGACTGTAATGAAGAGCAGCCAGGCAGTACCGTGAAGAGCACAGGGACAGCCATACTGGGCAGTCAAGGCAGGCAGGTAGCATTCATGAAATCGGTTCCCAGAAAGAATGACTGCAGGCATCTGGCTCAGGTTGGGGACTGGACTCCTGTCTAGATGAACAAACACAAGGAAGTCCCAAGGCCTTGTTGGGATGGGGGTGAAGATTTGGGAATAGGATGAGCTATTGACATTGGAACTGAGAACAAGACCAAAGCTGAATGGACTATATCCTTTAGCAATGATTGTTTTAGCTGTATCTAAGAGAAAATCCGATCACTGACTTGGTTTTCTTTCATTTATTCACTCCGCGTCCCTGACTCTCTCCATCTAAGTCCAAGTCTCTCCTGCACACATAACACTGTCCTAGACCCCAGAACAGACTATTTTTAAATTAATTTTATTGGTACATTTTAGGTATACAATATAATGACATTCATCATTGGAAATTTGCACCTTTACACAGTCTCTCTTGCTTCTTATTTTTCCCCCTTCCCCTGCCCTCCCTTCAACCCCTCCCTCCCTATTTACAAAGACTTTGTTTCCTTTTTTTCATTTTCTCATATTAATTCCATTCCCTTCTTTCCTTACCCCTCCCCCTCCCACTTCCCCTTCCCCTTTGCCCCTTTTCTTCCTATTTCACATTATCTATTATACCTTTTAGTCCTTATTTACACTTTCAGTTTCTCACACTAGAGAAACTATTTGGTATTTACACATTTGTGTCTATTTCATTTAAGAGTATCACTTCAATGTGCGTCCCTTTAGCTATAAATGTCTCTAATTTCTCATTTTTTATGGCTGAGTAGTACTCCATTTTATTTTTTAAAAAACGCACCACATTTTCTTTATCCAGTCTCCAGTTGATGGGCATTTGGGCTGTTTCCAAGCTTTAGTTATTAAAAACTGTGCTGTTATGAACATGGGTGCACATATATCTCTGTGGTATGATTCTTTTAATTGTTTGGGGAAGATACCCAGCAGGGGAATAGCTGGCTCAAATGGGACTTCCAGTCCTAGTTCTTTGAGGTATCTCCATTCTGATTTCCACAATGGTTGCACCAGTCTACACTCCCATCAACAGTGGAGCAGGGTTCCTCTTTCCCCACAGTCCCCCTAGCATTTGTTATAGGTTAATTTCTTGATAGCAGCCATTCTTTCTGGGGTGAGGTGGAATCTCAGCATTGTTTTCATTTGCATCTCTTGAATGACCAGTGATGTTGAACATTTTTTCATATGTTTCTTTACTATTTCTACTTCTTTGTCTGAGAAATGTCTGTTCATTTCAGATGCCCATTTTTGGATTAGGTCTTTAAATTTGGGAGGTCTGATTTTTTAAAGTTCTTCATAGATTTCTAGATAGTAGACCTTTGTCTGAGGAAAAGCAGGTGAAGATTTTTTTCCCACATTGTGGGTTGTCTCTTCTCACTGTTGGTGGTTTCTCTTGCTGTGCAGAAGTTTTTCTCATAAGAAAAGATCCCACTTGTTGATTGTTTGTGCTAGTTCACGGGTAACTGAGGTTTTCCAGAACAGACTATTGAGGCTGGAAGTTTTCAATCACTCTTGGCTTGTATATTCCAATTTGACATGTCTCAGTCTGGAGCCAAGCCTTGGCAGTCTGTAGGCTGACCAGGAAGTGGGGGATCACTGGCACAGCATCTCCCCCGCCCATCTTCCTGGGTTCCCAAACTCCTGTGATTATGTTGGCAAAAGCTCTTCGCTGTCTGCAAAAATTTCTCCTTACTAACAGAAATTTAATTTTGTTTGGGAGCAATACGTCATCCTTAGGAATTGGATCATGATTTGTCTAAGCCAATTATGACCATTTTCTTCTCCATTTTCCTCAGCCTCCCGGGAAGCTAAGAATGTCACATGATCCAATTCATTCTGGCCAATAAGATGTAAGAGGAAGATTCTGTGTGTGTTGGTGGAGGGGACTATGCTCTGGGAAGTTTTTCTTTCTGATACAAGTTTAGAAAATCTTGCATGGCCCTCCTCCTACCTTCTCCTTGTCTGCATGTTAGACTCAATGTCTATGCTTCCCTCCCCCCAGCTTGTAACTTCAGATCCAGGTATTTAGGCTTTAACAAAGCTGAGCTATCATCTTTTCTGTCAACTTCTCTTTCCAAAAGGTGATAGTCTCATAATTTTACTTATGTGTGTCAGTCACTCAGGCAAAGCCAAGGGCCATTCCCAACCAGCCCACCTCTCATCAGTCACCAAGTCTTACTCATGTAACCTCTTGACTGTCTCTTGAGTCAGTTTCCTTGCCATCACCAGTGCTACTGCCTTAGTTCCAAACCTCATCCTGACTCACCTTGATTGCTGCACCATCCTCCAGACTGCTATTTGCCTCCCCTCCAAACTCTCCAATCAGTCCTCTGAAAGTGAGCTTGAGTTTTCATTTCTAAAATGCAAATCTGAGCGGGTCACTTCTCTGCATAAAACCCTTCAGTTGCTTCCCCAGGTTTTAGCTAAGGCCCTTTCAGACCTGAGTTTTAACAGAACCTCTGGACTGTGGTTCCTACCCTCTTACTTGTACCATCCCCAAAATGGATCTCCTACAGCCCTGGTGCATCAAGTGCAGTATGCCCTTGGAACTGTCTCTGCTCCAGCGTGCTATTCCCTCTGCCTGAATTTGCCCTCCCTCCCGCTGATTCCTCTTCAGCAACTCCTATTTGACCTTCAAAATTTAGGTCAGTGTATCACTCCTTCTTTTCTCAAGCAGCCTTCTCAACTCCCCTCCTCTGTCTACTTCAGCTGTCTTCTTTTTGGGGTCTTTATGTACAATATCACCTTATACACTGATTCATAATTTCTAGCTATTTTTAGAGCGAATGTTCATTTAAATTTACTCACATGTTTACCGAAGTTCATTGCTCATCATTGCTTTTCACCTCCTACAGCTTCCTTCTGGGTTTCATTTCTCGGTTTTATTTGTCAAGTAAATCCTTTAGTAACTCTTTGTTAGGATCATAAGTGTAAATTCTCTCAGACTGTATTTAAAAATGTCTATATTTATTTTACTCTCACTTTCATTTTACTTTTGTTATGAAAAATTAAAATATAAAGAAAAGTAGGAAAAATAGTATAGCGAACATGTGTATTCTCCATCTGGATTTAACAATTGTCAATATGTGCCATATTTGCCTTATCTATTTTTTCGAACACACTTTAAAATAGATTACAGGCACCCTCATATTGTACCCTGAGCAGAATATTTTTCTTTTGCCATGACTTTCTCTATCTTGCTTTTTTCTTGAGAAACTGACATCTCTGGATTTCACCCCAAGATTCCCTTGTCCTCTGACTTTTGGCTGGGTTTGGCCAAAAGGAAGATCTGACAGAAGATCAGAAGACAGACTAAGAATGGGAAGTGGTTGGCTTTCTCCACTGAAGCCCACAGCTCTGTGAGGAGACCTTCTATAGCTCCAGACATGGCTCTTTCTTGCATTCCCACAACTGTTCCCTCCTTTGCCCCTTAAGACCCATGACTGGGAATCCTATGGTTCTGAGGTGCTTCAACATACTTTATTGGTTTCAGCACATCCTGACTGTGCTCTCAACATAGTCCCATATTAACCCCCCCCCATATTATCTCACTTGATTCTTACTGATACTCATTCCTAAGTACGGTCACATACCATGTAACAGCATTTTGGTTGATGATGGTCCACAGATACAATGACCCCAAAAGATTATGATGGAGCTGAAAAATTTCTACAATCTAGCAATGTCTTACCCATCACAATGTCATATTGCAAAAGCATTAATCATGTGTTTGTGGTGATGCCGGTATAAACAAATTGTCTGCGCTACTAGTCATATAAAAGTATAGCACATACAATTGTATACAGTACATAACACTTGATGATGAAATAAATGACTATGTTACTAGTTTATGTGCTCACTATATTGTTACTATTAATTATATTTTATTATTAATGTAGGGTGTATTCCTTTTACCTATAATAAAATTTGCTGTAGAACAGTATGCCTATTTACCCTGGCAGCAGCCCCATACATCTTGTGCTTACAGAGTCCTTTGATTGCATCAAAAACTCACGTCTGTCAAGTGATTAACCTATACCAGAAGTGGGAAACCTACGGCAGGTGTGCCCCAGTGGGCTGTTTGTTATCATTGAAAGGTTCACCATCACTGACTTACACCCTCAAGACTTGTGTAAGTACACTATATAATGTTCAAACAATGATGAAATCACCAAATAATACCTTTTCCGGAGCATGTCACCATTGTTGAATGATACACGACTGTAGTTAAATATGCGTTTCTTTAACAAAGACTTTTAAAATACAAAAATAATACCATTATTACACAAACTAAACAAAATTAAGAGTGATTCCCTAATATCATCTAACATCCATATTCCAATTTCTCCAGTATTCAAAAAATGTCTTACACAGCTGATTTGTTCAAATCAGAACTCAACCTGAGGACCGGGTACTGATTTTGGTTACTGTCTTTTAAATCCCTTGTAATCCAGAAAAGCGACACCTCCCCCCAGTCCTTTCTTTTCAGGTTAAACATTTTTAACAGGAATACTTCATAGGTGATGGTGCCTATTTCATTTTATATTTAAGCACTTTATGTCTTGGAAAATTCCAGCATCATATTTGCAGTGTAAATTCACATTCTGGAGGGTTTTGAATTCTTACAGAAGCTTTTTATTTACTACTTAGTGCTCTGGGAAAAGAGAATAAGATATTTGCCACTATTCTGGACTGATGGCAAAGTTGTCCGCTGTCTTTTGTGATTCTTATAAGGCGTGTTAGCCAGCCTTCTCTTGCTATGAAAAATGCCCAAGATTATCACTTACAAAAGAGGAAAGGTTTATTTTAGCTCCCAGTCCTAGAGGTTCCAGTCCAGGGTTAGTTGTCCCTGTTGCTCTACCTATTGGACTATAGAACAAACCTTCACTTCTTGGGAGGAAGAGACTGGTATCTCCCAGTGCCTTCAAGGACACAGCCTCCAGTGGTCTAGAACCTCCCACTAGGGCCCATCCTTTACAATTTTCACTACCTCTCAGTACTGTGAAACTGAGGAGCAAGCTTTTAGTACAAGGGCCTGTGGGGAAATAGTCCAGATCTAAACAATCACATAAGATGTCAAGTTTATGCAAAGATCTCAGTTTGAGCTCTTTTCATTTTGCAAGGACTCGGGACCACATTTTCTGACTCCACATTCATGCTCAAACTTTGACCTCTTCAGCCCATACCTCCTAAAACCTATATTCTGTCAGAGAGACTCCATGGATGCTGTGTCACTGACTCATGAGTTTATTATTTGAATTTAACTTTTGTATTTGATCCTGGTACCTCAGGAGTTTTATTTCTTTCATTTTCAGCTTGTACTACTTTCTGTAATATTGTATTGCTACATTTCCCCCAACTTTCTAGGTGTTATTGTTATTGTCTGCTTAATTTATTCTCTCCATGTCTAGGCCTTAAGCACATTGAGGGCATCATCTATGACAGATTCAATTCCATGTTCCTGAAATCTAACAAAGTTCTTGGCAGATAATGGATGCTCAGTATATATTTTTAATGTTTGAATGAGTAAATTCAGTTGTAATTGTGAAGTTTAATGTTTTCCTAGGCATGCATTTACGATTAGTATTTCCTTGTGTGAAATTTCATCACTAATCCCCATTGACCCGTTATAGTGTGAAGTCTGATTGTTGACTGTATATTTGCCTCAGTTTTTTCTACATTTTAAAACAGCCTGTCCACATACTTATTTTGCACATTCTATGGTCTTCTTCTTTACTATGTTTCCTTATTATTTGTCTGCCACAATATAACAGTTCAGTCTATTTAGTCCAAGAAGTAATAAAAGGGCTTTCTGTCTGTAAAGAAAAGAAACCCACTGGAGTAAGCTCTGGCAAAAAGGGAAGTTTATTTTTGCATACACAGATCTCACAAGATCCCATGAGCAGGAAATGAACCAGGAATGAAAATTTAGGCCCTGAGGGGTGCCCTCTATCTCTCAAGAGTCACATGGCATCTTTCATCCCGGACTCTCACCGTGCCTCCTCCAGGGTTCCTCTGCCTGGATTTCTTCACTTCTTCACTGTGTGTGACCTATCAGGACCCTTCAGCTCAGAATCAACATGCCCTGGCAGGTTTCTGTAATGACTACAGATGGGGACAAAGCTACTTCTCTTGCTTCAAAATTCCTACAGAAGGAATTTGATTGGCTCAGCACACTTTATGGAAGACCTATCCAGACTTCCCCTCCACCTTAAGTCAGGTATTCTTTGGTCCAGTCAACTCTAGGCTGGGAAGTAGGCAGGGTACCCTGGCCCACTGCCTACCTGGCAGGATACAGGCACAGGAGCCCTATCTAGAGGGCGTTTCTAGATCATTTATGCAGCCTAATGCAAGTTGGAGTTTGCACTTCGGAGCTAGAACAGCTCAACACAGGTTTGCAGAGTGAAGGGTGTAGGAGAGAAAGCAGAAATGATAGGAGTGATCCAGCAGGAAGCCCTAAAAGAGAACCATAGTCCTATTCCTAGGAGTCTTGACAAGGCAAGACTTCATCTGAATGAAGACATCAGCGTAACCTTATCCTCTCCTGGGACTCTAAGTACCTCCACCCCAAAACTTCTAAGCACCTGTGTCTGTAAAAGCTGGAATGAGACTTAAACTACAGAATTGGAGACTATTTAGCAGAGATGATACTCTAGAGGCTTATTTCATTTTGCTTCATATTTTTGCTATGTGTGTAAATGTCTGTCTCCTTCAATAAATGTTAGAATCTTTGAATGTCAGAAATATGTCTCATATGGCATCTATGTCTCTAAAGCACCAAACACCTCATCTTGCTCATATTTTTGCCTGACTTCAAATTCTAATCTAGCAGTCTACTGGGTGTGTACCTTGAGCCAAGTCAGTTAGCCACTCTTTCCCCAGTTCCCTCAACTGTAGACAGGGGGTCATAATAATATCCACCTCATAAGGTTGTCATGAGGATTAAATAGTGAATACGCGGCAAATCATTTTAAACAATTCCTGGCACACAGTAAGCTCTTAAGAAATGTCACCCATTATTAACAGGTGTTGTTTTCAGACTGAGTTGACTTTTGAAAGACTCCTGAGATATCTATTGACTGATCTCTCCTTTGGCTCTGTTGTTTATCTATCCTATTTGGGAAAGCTCTGACTGCACAACCTCACAGGTCCTGCTGGTATCTGGAGGTCACCATTGAGGACAAAAGCTGTCTCCAGTCCAAATCAAGTCCCAAGAGAACTGATTAGCACTGAGTCTCAGCCTTAGGGCATTGCCCTGGAAGCCAGGCCCTTTCTTCCTAAGGGAGGACCTCATGCTGCCTGGAATGGGGACAGACCTCTCTCCATAGGTACAGGTGCACATACAGCCATACGTGCATGCACGTGCATGCACACACACACACACACACACACAACCTGAGCCATGCTGCCTGCTGCCTGCTGCCTGCCCTTGCTCCTGTCACTCCTGCTGAGTCCTGGTTCCCCAGGGCCTCCTTTCCCCTGGTCCCAACCACTGCTCCACCCCCCCCATTAATAATTGTACATCTCTTTGCCTTCCCAGGTGACAATAAATCCCTGGTGGGACTTCCATGTGAATAGGAAAGAAGAGGGAACTTTTCCTCCTCCACCAAGTTATATGTGGGCATTTTTACAAGAGCTATTGGAAGATACCCTGCTTTTATCTTATACCAATGAACAGATGCAATGATGTGTATCTGTCTTACTTTGTTTCTTCTGGAAGCAGAACCTGAGACCAGGACTTGGGCACAGAGCATGCATTTGACAAGTAGCCATTGGAACCCAGAGGGAGAAAACAAGGGAAAAGCCAATTGTTGTTAGTCAGCTTTCCATTGCTGTGACAAAATATCTGTAGGAAAACAATTTAAAGGAGGAAAAGTTTGTTTTAGATCATGGTTTTAGAGGTTTCAGTCCATGGTCAGCTGGCTCTATCGCTTTTAGGCCTTAGGCAAGACAGAAAATCACAGCAGAAGGCCATGGTGGAAGAAAGTAGCTCACCTTATTGCAGTTAGGAAGCAGAGAGGGAGTGAGAGAGTAAGAGAGGAATGGGCTTTAAATGAGATATGGTCCCCCAGGTCACATGCCTATGACCCACTTCCTTCAACTGGACCCTACCTCCTAGATTTCATTACAGTGGTACCACAGTTCACGAATTTAATTTTTCCTACAATTCTGGTTGTAAACCGAATTGGATGAGAACTGAATCAAATTCAATGGTTACGTTCAATATTGAACCAAGGTACCACCATACCTCCCAATAAAGCCATCAAATTCAAAATTCATCAGAGGGATAATCCATTAATGAATTAGAGCAGTCATGATCCAATCACCTTTCAAAAGCCCCACCTCTGATCACATGAGGCTCTTGGGGGACAATTGAGATCCAGACCATAACACTGACACAAGTATGTATTCAGGTTGCAGCCACAGGCAACCAGGGTATGCCCTGCTAAGACATCTGGAGAAGGACATGGAATGCTTCTGGATTTGTCTACCTGAGAGCAGGGAGAATGGCTCATTTAGCCCTGGCTCCTGGCCTGCATTATTTAGGTGTGAACTTTGCATTTCTAGTTGTACATGTGCACTGGCCAAAGTGGTGACTGCAGCACTAGACAAGCCCTGTGGTAGAGATTGGAGAGATCTACAGCTGAGCTAGGATGTTGTCAGTGAGCAGTGAGGCTCAGTGGCAGGAAACTGAGCACCTTAGCCAAGGATCAGCAGAGGATGCAACTCTGTGTGCCGGGGAGTCTGACACCACATGGTAGGCCAGGCAGGAAGCGTGTGAACACCAGCACTGGTGTCACGGGCGGTTGGAGCCCATCCTTGGTAAGAGGTGCCTGGCTGATGGTAGAAATTGCCCATTCCACCATTACTTCCTTCTCCATGCTGCCTTCTCATCCTCAAAGGACAACAGAGGCACCAGCCTGTATCTGACTCAACCCCAACCTGCATGACAACACTAATTCGTTGCAGTCATCCTCCTGAGTTACAAAGTTTGGCTGGATTCCAAGCTGATGCTCTTCTACCTGCATCCCAGGTTCCAAGGCTGGCTGTGCTCTCATGTCCATTTTCATCCAAACTAACTCATGGCCAGGCAAGAGGAACAGCATCAAACTGGTCAGATGGTTCCCCTTCTTTGGGGGATCCAGGAAACTTCAGGCCAGCCCACCAAGACTCCAACAGGCACTCCCCGATCGTTGGGTGCAATAGCAGGCCCCGTTTTATCAGTCTCGGGGACCTCAAGCTGGGTGACTGGAAACTGACATGCCTTCTATTTATTTATGAAATTTGTAACTGTGGAAATTAGCCTTAGAAGTTGTAGACCCATTACTATTAGCTTTATCGTCCTCCTAAGACATACCCTGAGGCATCCTCCAGATTGAATCCTATTGTGCTTTGCAATAAACCCATAATTGATAATGCCACGGAGCTTTAATATGGATGGAGAAATGAAATCTAGAAAGTAAATACATTCAGAATTTTGCTAGCAGGCTGAATTTAAAACTGATTTTCTGAACCTACCAGGATTATTCCTCCTCAATAATGATTTAATTTGAGTGAGCCACCCTGAGAGCTCTTGGGGGTGTGGGGAGGGGGGACAAGTGTAGCCTGCTTTCTCACAGGGGCCCCTTAAAGAACTTTATCCTGCATTTTGCACCTGTAAGTTTGTGAAGATAAAATTAAACTCTGAAATTATACATGATGGACCAGTAAATAACACAGGCACCCGGGCCCTGGCTGCTGCTCCAGTGTCCTGATGCAATCACTTGTCACTAACGCTGTCAGCAGAGGGATGCTGATTCGGTTCACTTCTACCAGGCACGTAATTATGCTGTGTTCCTACATGAGCTGGGCAGCAGCAGGGAGGGACAGGTCAGAGGAAGGGGGGCCCAGGAAGAAGCACTTGGGCTGCAGGTGTTGGGAGAGGCTCCATAGGTGGTCTCTCCAGCTGCCTCTTAGGAAAGCAGAACCCTGTGGACCCCTGTGGAAATCTATTTTACGCCTCTCTTAATAGACTTGCAGGGAGACAGGAAAGGAGAGGGCAAACTGCCCCCTTCTCTAGGTCACATTCCATCAAAGAATGGGTGGGCACTCAGCTACACACTGGCCTGGATTGTGTGCTTCAAACTGTGGATTCTGGAACCAATAACCTAGGGTCAAGTTTCAGCTTTGTCCCCTACTAATGGTGTGTGTGACCTCGGAGTAATTGTGTGATCTCCCTGGGCCTCGGTTTCTTTATTTTAAAGGCAGACTGTAGAAAGTTCTGTTGCCCACAAAGCCAACTTGGAGATGGAGATGGGGAGCAGCAAGGGCATCAAGGCATCAGCACGTGTGCAAGGGGAGGGGAGGAAGCACGGTGGGCCAAGGAACAAGTGGGTTTATGATGGAATCTCACCCAAGTCTTTAGCAGTCAGCCCTCTTGGGGAACTCTGTTACTGGCATGGTCTAGAGTTAGGGTGCAGGGGTAAGCCCAGCATTGCTCAGTCATTGCATGAGGGGTCCTGGCTCTCTTCAACAGAGGTATTCCTGAAGAGATCAGGAGCCTGGGGACCTTTAGCAGGCAGTGCTCCTAACAAGAGAGGCAGAAGAGAAGGGGAAATTCTTCATTGCTACAATGGGACAGGCATTATAGTTTCCTCTGCAGAAAAGAAATGAAAGAGTCTACTTTACAAGCTTAGGTGGCTTAATACATACACACTGCTTAGAGCAGTGCCAGAAAAAGTAGGTGCTATGGAGGTGTGAGATATTTTTATTATAGAGCACTTTGACCTTTCCCCATTTAAAGGAGATATGCAACTGGGAATATCAGTGGGGGCAATTTTACAGGGAAGAGAGAATGCTAAGAAGTGGAAAACTAGTATTCTGAGTTCAGCCAGGCTACTTTTATTTTCAGTACTCATGGGAAGAAGCAGGCTGTGGGTGTAGACGAGGGCACACCATCAGGGGAGGTGGCACGCTTCTGTTCTACGTTAGTTCTGGGTAAAACAGCTAAGCAGGCAATGGTGATATATTGGTTTTCTAAAGGCACTATAACAAACTACCATGGACTGGGGCAGAGGTAAAGAGCAGAAATGTATTTACCCAAAGTTCTGGAGGCTGAAAGTCCAAGATTTAGGTGACAGCAGACAGGGTTTGGTGCCTCCTTAGGGGTCTCTCCTCCACTTGTAGACAGCTACCTTCTCACTGTGTCCTCACACAGTCTTTCCTCTGTGTGTGTACAATGGTGCCTTTATTTTTTTTAAAGCAGTGACAAAGTTTATTTGAAAAAGTAAAACTGAAGATTGAGGGAGAAACTGGTTCTGCAGAGTGAGCTTGAGCCAAGTAAAAGAGGAAAAAAGCAAGATAAAAGTGCACTCTGGAGAGAGCAGGCCAGGCTACCATGAGAAAAGCCATGAGAGCAAGCTCTTCTTGGAGTCTATGTTCTTTTACAATGCCCAAATCTCAAGGAAACCCATGAGAACTTCTACACATGGGTCCTGAGAGGCATGCTGGGATCCTGCACCTCAAGCTGACATCAGGTCTAGGCCATCCTATTGGCCTTGCATTCCAATTCTACATCCATACACCTACTGGTCATCCATTCAAACACATGCCCAATCTCTGACCATCAGCCGCCACTCATGGAGACCTTCTATCCACCACCTGCCTAGCCACTCCCTCACCAACCCGCTAATCTCCCACCTTCCTATTTATCTTACCTACTGCCTATCCACCAGCTGATCCTTCTATGTACACACTGCCTTCCCAGTATCCATCCATCTACTTCTATATCTGTTAGTCTATATTCATTCACCATTTATTGAGATGTACAATGCTAAGTCTCAATCTATAGCCACTGGACATTCAGAAATTAGCATATGAAAATAATAACATTTGATAAACACTTTACTAAGGAAGAATTCTAATTAGCCAACAGGTGGCATGAAAAAAGGATGCCCAGAAGAGAGGCCTTTGAGCTGGGTCTAGAAGACACCTTGGATTTCACCAGTTATCCCTGGCAGAGGGAGTAGCCTGAGCAAGGGCTTGCTGGTGTGAAGGAACATTCTTAAATTTGGAGAGTGGTTGTGAACAGAGAGTGCTTAAAAAGGTGGGAATGGGGAAAGGCTGTTAGAACATGGGGTTGGCTGGGTTATCTGGGACAAGTTTTGAGAAAGACCTTGCATCCTGTATTATGGAGACTGAACTTCATTCCAAGAAGCCAGAGTCATAAAAGTGCCATCTTCATGATTTGTACTTCAGAATAATCTCTGGTGACAATCATTAAACTGCAACAGAGAAAGGAGACTAGAGGCAGAAAACCAAGTTAAAAGGTGATTCCATTATTCTAGATAAAAGATGACAGGGATCTGGCTAATGGAGTAGAGAGATGACAAAATCTGAGAATGATTTAGGTGGTTGCGTCATTTGCATCAGCGAGCTGAGGTTTCTACCAGGGACCAGAGTTGACAGTGAGGTCACTCACTGAGATGAAGACCTAAGCAGAAGGAAGCAGATGGTACAGCCAGAGAAGAGGAGGAGAGAAGCAATCAACTGGATCTTGCCTGAGAGACACCCGAATGGATGTGGAATACTGAAGGCAACTGTATATTCAGTCTAAAGCCCAGAAAAGATACTCTGTGGGTGGTGGGCGTCTTATGGGCAATAAGAGCATATAGAATAAGAACAAAAGGGAATGCTGGGTAACATTAGCTCTTAGGGTGTCAACAGAGAATGCTTACCAACAGAAACTGAGAAAGAGTAATCAGAGAGAGAGGAAAGTGGATTCCCAGATGCCAAGTGAGAAGATATTTTTTCATAAATATTGTCACTAATGTGTATGCTAGTCTTGTTATTGTTTAACCTTTTCTTTTAAAATAATTGTACATTTACTGAAAACTTGCGAAAAGAGGGCAGCATTCTTGTGTACCCTTCACTTGGCTTTCCACAATTTTAATGACTTAAATAGCCACAGTATACTTATCAAAGCCAGAAAATTAATGTCGCTACAATACTTTTTAAAACCAAGTAGACTTACTTCATGCATATTCACTAGTTTTCATATTAACATCTTGTCTTCTGTTCCAGGACCCAATCCTTGATGCCATGTTTCATTTAATTGGTATCTTCTTAGTCTCTTCTAATCATGGATGAGAAGAAGTTGGGAAATTAATGGCTGAAATCAAATGTTGAAGGCAAGTTTGGTGAGATGAGGACCACGAAGACAGTCTTAGCTTTGGTAATTGTTAGGGTCTGTTTGCATGGCAAGTTATCCTAAAGCTTAGTGCCTTAAAACAACAACCATTTCATTGCTTCTACTTCAAACGGAGCAGAGCAGAGATAACCTCACAGGAGGACTCAAAGTCTGGAGGTTGGGACCTCCAGAAGCATCTTCAGTACCATGGTCTGCAGTTGATGCTGGCTCTTGTCTGGGACCTCTATTGAGCCACCAGTCAGGGTACTTACAGGGGGCCCCTCCCCATGGCTGCTGGTGTCATGAGTATCTCTACAGGTGAAGTTCTCATCACCTTTTATGACCCAGCCTTATAGTCATATACTGCCCCTTCTGCTATAATCACATCCCTCTCAGGTTCAAGGAGAGAGAGCATAGATTCCATGTCTTGATGAAAGCGGGTGTCAATGTCACATTATAAGAAGAGGATGTAGTGTGGAGATCTTGTGGCCATCCTGGAAAATATAATCTGCTACAGGATTTTCAGTTTTCAGGAGTGTGGTGGAAGAGAAAGACAGAGATACACAGAGGAAATAGTAATCAGGAAGTGGGGAGGGCATGTTACTTATTTCTGCACATAATTTGCTATTGTAAGGATACAAAACATGTTGAGGAAGGAGTGTAAGAAGCAGGTGCTTATTTTAGGAAGAGAGATAACTTGAGCATGTAGAGAGGAGTCGATTGAAGAAATGAAAGAAAAGAAATAATTGATGTAACAAGTTCCCTGAGAAAACCAAGAGAGACAGCACCATGCAGTTGCTAAGACAACAGGCCCTAGAGCCAGATGGCCTAGGGTTCAAATCCCCACTTTGCCAATAATTCCTGGGTGGCCTTGAGCAAGTTACTTCTTCTTTTTTGTATCTCAGTTTTTTTCTCTTTTTAAAAATGCAAGTTATAAGCAGATCTTTTCGAATTGTTCTCAGTACTAAAGAAGAAAAACTTGGAGCTGTCGCTTTTACAGAGAGAAATTACTCATTGCACATTCGCTCCACAGAGCTAAAAATCAGGACAAAGGAGGTGTTATTCTGAACAAGAAAAATGAATTATTCCTGGCAAGGAAATGCTTTCTTCAGAGAAGGATGGAAAACAGGAAATGGTAAATTGTGAAGGGGTGATGGAATCTGAAGAGTGTATGCCTCATTTTGCCTCTGCTTAATCTTTGAAGTAGAAAAATAGGCACCTAACAAGACTGAGGGAGCTGTAGGTGGGTTGCAAGCTGAGGGAGGGAACAAAAGTTAAGGAGCAACCACCTTAGGTAAGGCAGACCTAGTAGTGTATGCATATAATCCCAGCATTCTGGGAGGCCGAGGCAGGAAGATTGCCAGTTCAAACATACCCTGGGCAATTTAGCAAGACTCTATCTGAAAATATAAAATAAAAAGGGCTGGAAATGTAGCTCAATGCGAAGCCCTGGGTTCAATTACCAGTACTGGAAGGGGGATAAAGGAAAGGAAAGGAGTAAGAGGGGAGTAGGAGAGGAGTGTGTGGTGTGTAGGGTTAGGGAAATCCCTGTCAATGGTCCTGCTGAGGTGGAAACGATTTGCTTATAATCTCCTCCTTGGACAAAGTTATGAGATCTTCTCCATAGGGGTGGTTGGCACCAGGGAGGGCAAATGAAGGTCTGGTGCTCTGGTAGGAAGACTGAGTGACGAGGACACTGAGGGCGCCTAGAAGGCCATGATACTGATGACTGGGGTGGGCCACTCGCCTGTCTGTGGGAAAGGAGTGAGAGAGTGTCTGTGAGGAATAGGAGAACAGGGAGAGCTGGGGGCCTGAGAGACACAGAAGGGTTAGATAAAGTGGGGGTTGGGGGAGAGAAATGGCAGCAAGAATATTTCTGAGCTCATAGCTTTCACATGAACACAGATACTGGCTGGAGAAGGGGTGTCCCACTAGGGTTCTGCCTGTACCTACTTCCTACGTGGATTTTTTTTCACAAAGCTCCTCATCCACCCACCTGACCGCGTGCACACACACACACACATACACACACATACACACAGTCTCACTTTTGCTGATCTCTTTGCTGTTAGGGTGGCTGGTTAGGACATCCCACAAAAGCCCTGTGGCTGTTAATGCTCAGCAGAAGGAGGAAAGAAGCTTCAAGAGTGAGGAAGGCAATAAAAGAGTTACCCATGGCTGGGGTACCGAGAAGTGCAAGAAGTGTAGTGACTTGGCTCATTAGTGCCCCTGAGATCTGGCTTCTCGGGGTATGAAATGAGGAGAGTTATTATCATGTGAAATTTCCCACAGTCTTGTCACCTGGCACATCCTGCTTGGGTAGTGGTGATATAAAAACAACTTGAAAGCAAAAACAACCCAGAAAGATGAAGAAGTTCACATTCATTAAGCAAAGCAAACATTTTCCCCCTAAAATTAACTCTTGACAATTTTTCCTGATGATTGACTGTGAAGAAGAGAAAGCGGGAAGTGAGAGGCAGTATTGTTTGGATTTAGGGCATGGTTACTTCCTAGTCTAGGGAGTTTAGTGAGTGTCTAAAATTGTAGGATTATTTGCATTATCTACATAATAACTCCAATAATCAATAAGACCTCTCACTTATTGACAGCTTACTATATTCTGGGCACAATGACAAGTAGACTTCTCCCAAATCCATGTTCATGATCAAGTGCTATATGAAAAATTTGGAAGAGAAGAAAAGTCATCCCCAAAGCAGCACTACAATATAGTGTTTGGGTGTATTTTCATCTTGCCTCTTGTCATGCTTTAATTTGTGTGTGTTTGTGAGTATGAATCTATGTAATTATCACATACTGGTTTGAGCAAATTTTCCTCCCCTTTCCAGTTAACATTATACAACACTCCTTTTCCCATGATGCTATCCAGTCTTCCTAGCCATTGTTTTTAATAGATTCATAATGTTTCCTCTGGTAAATCCAACACAATTTATTCAGTCAATCCCGCATAGCTGAAATTTCAGGTTTTGGTGTTTGTGATGTTGCTGCTATAGCATCCCCATGCATACAGTGTTTTTCAGATTTATGATCATGTCTTTAGATCAGATTTCTTTGGATAGGAGTGGAAGTGCTGAGTCTAGCTATATGAACATTTTTATGGATCTTAATTTGTATTTACCAAATGCTTTCCCAACATAGTTGTATTAATTGACATCGTTGTAAGCAGTAAATTCACCACACCCTCAGCAGCACTAGGTAAGTTTTTAGGCAATTTTATTCAGGAAAATGGCATCTCATTATTTTAATTTGCAATTATTTTCTCACTAATGAGGCATGACATTCTTCTAAATGTTTGTGAACTAGTTGTGTTTTCTCTTTGGCGAATTATCTCCTCCTGCTCCTTGCCCATTGAAATATTAGCAATTGTGTGCTTCTGTTTTTTTCTCCATTTTCTGATCTCTATAGAAGAAAGAAACTTGCTGTGAGGATTTTATAAATATTCTTGGCATATAGATTATATGCATAAATAAATATTTTTGTATATGAATAACTACAAAGGTAAACTGGTTAGTCTTTTTCCTTTCTGGTGTCTTTTGTCATTTCAGCATATAGAAAGTTATACTTCCCCCAAGAGGCTTGCTAAATATATACTTCTATTTCATTCTTGGTTTTCTGCTCGATCTTTAAAGAAAAGTCTCTCTTTAACCTAGGTGATATTTATTTTGTGTGTGTTCTGAAAGGGGTTGGCTAATTCAAAAGAAGACCACTACCCCTTGCTTGAACAATGAAATTCATAGACAATCTAACAACAACAGCAAACAGAAATCAACTGATCATTTCAAATTATTCCTCTGCTAAATCTTTCCAAAGAACTGATAGACTGTCATAAAATTGACTGGGGAAAGTTTATTTCCCTTGTCCAGCCTTTGGCTGAAGGGTTGATAAACTGCGAAATGACCCAAAGGAGAGTAGACAAAGGGCCTGAGTAGTCCATAAACTGGTCAATAAACCCTCCTCCCTCCAACATTTGGCAGGTATACATGGAGCACCAAACACCAAGTCAAGAGGTAGCTGAGCTAGTAGGAGGGCTCAGAGAAGACTCTTCACTCTTCACTTTCGAGATATCTTTGCGTTATTTGACACTGGTGGCCAACTAATGGAGCCTCTTTACTCACTTGACTTCCTTTATAATGTGGCCTGCTGTCCTCTGAACACTTCAACTATTCCTCCATATCCTTTCTTGGCTCCACTCCTGGAGTGTTTACCTTTCTTGGATTTTTCTCATCTGCCTTCTTTGTTTCTCCCTCTGTTCACTTTCCCTGGCTGAACTCACCTACTTGCATGGCTTCAGTGACCTTATACATGCTGAAGATCACAAAGTCCACATCTCCTCTAGGGCTAGCCAGCTAACTGCTCCATCTGGAGGACCTCACCTGTGTTTTGAATCCGTCAGACTAAAAAGCAGCTCACCAGCTCATCCTCTCACCACTACCATCAAAATATCCTATTTCATTTCTCTCCCTTGGATACCATGGCTCACTGAAGGACATCATTTTCCATATGGTTAACACAACTCCTACCCAGTCTTTCCCATTCCACCTCCTTCAGAACTCTTAAAATCATCTCTGCTGATTGCATCCAGATGCCACCTCCCTGGTTTCAGCACTCAGATGGACTGTTACAGTAGTCTTGAAACTGGCCTCCTGGCTCTACCTTCAGGAATCTCTCATAGACTTCGCTGGCAAGATGCACAGGGACTTTTGTGAATGATCTCCTCTTTACTGTCCTGTTCTTATTTCTTTTTCCCTCCATCCTAAACACTCCACATAGTAGCCAGGTAAATTGTTCCCTCAAGTACACCATGACTTTGCACACATTGTTCTTATTATCTGTAATGCCATCCCTGGTCTCTGTAGTCCTCATTTCCAAGTCTTTTGCTGTTTTAGTGAGTTACTTTGGCTCCTCTGCACCATACCTGAACTTCAGGTGCACCACATGTGAGCAAAGATGAGAGGAGGATCTGGCTCCCCTGCCCCTTTCTCATCCTCCTGGGGCTCATTTTTAGGAAGGGACCCATAATGTTCTATGGGATTCACTCTAATGAGGGTGGTGGTTAGTCTAAATCCAGGTTAGAAAGCTGGATAGTCTTTTTAGGGCATATTTGGAGGCTGCCTATTTGCGAGAAAGCCAAGATGAAATTTGATTTCCATTTTTAAAAAAAAGAAAACTCACGTGTGTTTCATTCTTCACACTTGGATGCTCTTTAGTATTCTTTGTAAGATTCTTTCTCCAGGGTGGCTTAGCTGAGCTGTGTGGCTCTCCAATAAGCTGCAGGGCCAGACCTGCATTTGCATACATAATCAGAACTGCCTGTCTCTGTAGTCTCCCCAGGAGGTAGCTTGCTTCAGAGAAGGCTCAGGCTGCCCGCTTAGATGTGGGTGGCATCTGTCTGGCTGGGAGGGCATCTGACTGCTCAAAATAGCATACTTCCTGAATACCAGCCGTATCTGCATATGGCCGAACTGGGCCTGCGGTCTTGTGTCCTTGATCAATTAATTGCTCCTATATCATTTATTAGGCAATTACTGTATGCCAGACACTGTGTGGGTGTTGAGGACACTCTTAGTTTCAATACCCTCAAAAGCAGGTCTGGAGACAAGATCTAAGGTCTAAGATCCAGATAGTTTATTAAGGAGAATACCTAGGAAGCACACATGAGAGAATGAGAAAAGTAAGATCGAGGAGGAAGAAAAGCCAATGATGGTGCTTTAATGAGCAGGTTACTACTATGGAGAACTGGGACACAATCTCCCTGAGGACACTTTGAGGCACCTTGTAGAACATGCTGGGAATCCTCTCACCAGTGGACAGAAAGCCTGGGGCATCAATCCATCAACTCTCATCCCAAGGGGCCTTTTGGCCCCAGAGGTATTAATTTCTCTCCACATCAGGGTTATTCATGCTTGCAACAAAGTGAGTTCTTAACCTGCTGGGGAAACCCTGAGGCACAGAAGCTGCAAGAGGTTGTCTCTTGGGGTAGAAAGTTGTCAGTATACTTTGTACCATTTGCTATGGCTATAGGTAACTTAGGTGGGTTAAGGTAGTACAGGCTGAGGTGATGCAGGGTAGACCATCAACAGAGGGTGCTTCAGATGGAGAAATGAATAAGCATGGTACCTCTCCCCTCAAAGAACTTATCACCCACAGAAAAGATGAACTGGTGAATAGTCTAACTATCAGATGGTGGAATACATCCTGGCTTGAACAAAGACACATATACCCTGCAAGGGGGCAGGTAATTCAGACTGCCCTGGAAGAGGTAGAAGATGAGTGATATTTGCACTGGTTCATGAAGGATATATGTTCTTCAGGCACAGAAGGAGAAGCAATGAACTCCAGGTGGTGAGCCTTGAATGTGCAGTGATGTGCAGGCTGCTTTGCGTGACCCTAGCCTTGGCTCCTCTGCAGGGAGCAGTGGAAGATTGTCCAGAATGTAAGCTGGAAACAGATTGTGTAGGACCTGGAGCCTACCCGAAGAAGGCCTTTCCATTTCAGCCCTCAGGAGGCAATGGGGGCTCATCGGGGTTTAAATAGTGACATGTTCTAAGCTTCCTAAAGCTCACTCAGAGAGCAGCCTGGGGGATGGGTTGGATGGTGACAGGTGAAATTGGAGCCCAAGGATCATGATTAGGAGGTGTGCCAGTGTCTGGGCAGGAAGCAGATGGTGCTCTCAAAAGGAGTGGATGAGTTCCCAGATATCAGAGAATCCCATGGCTGTAGGAAAGGACCACTGAACAGGCGCCAGGGCCTTGGGTAGAGGAAAGCAGCCAGAACCAATCTCAACCTGGTAGGGAGAGAGGGGAGCCAAGGGAACAAACATTTCAACCTTTCTGCCTGTCTGCCCTCTTAGCTCCTGCCAGTAATCCCCATTGGTCAAATCCACCCAGAAACCAGATGGCAGGGCTGCCCAGTAGATGAATTCCACAAAGGCCAGCCTATCTGGAGCTCGGAGTAGGGTGTAAAAGCCCAAAGGCTGGGTCTAGAAGCACTGACAGAGGATCCAGCCCAGGAGGGGGCCCCTACATTTGGCAAGGCCAGAGGTGAGAGCAGGTGAAGTCAGTGTTGCCATCATAGAGTATGAAAAGGCCAAGGCACTCTCTGGCAACAGTGGTAAATGACCAGAGGAGACCAGGCTGAAATTCCTGCCACGAGAGGATCATTTCTTGGGTGCTGAGCTTATTTTGATGAGAACAGCTTTCTGAGCCTGCTTTCTGTTGCTACAACTGGATACCTGAGAGTGGATAACTTACAGAGGAAATATGTTTATTTGGCTCCCAATTCTGGAGGGTGGAAGTCCAAGACTAGGTGGGTGCACTGGCAGGGGGCTCATGCTGCATTGTTACATGGTGGAAAAGTGGAAGGGCAATGAGATATGTGCAGCCTGACAAAACGTGAGGGGCAGGCTCACTTTATAACAACCTATTCTCATAGTAACTAATCCAGCCTGCCTCCAGGATGTCCTTAATCCCTCTTAATGACCTGATTAATTCTTAATGTCCCCATCTCCAATACCTTTATTGGGTATCCAATTTCAACATGAGTTTTGGAGGGGAAAAATCATATTCAAACCATAGCAAGGGGTAAAGCTTTGCCTATCACTGTCTTTAACTTTGACGGTAAATGGAGCCTTGACGGCAAGTAAGAACAAACCCTAAAATGAATCTCTGAGGTAAAGGGACTTGTGGAGAGGGCCATCTCTATGGAGCTCTTCTGGAACCTTGGTAGCCACAGGGCCACAGGAAGGGAAGGGAGATGGCACAATTCTGGGACAAAAGGCTAAGAAAATAGTGTGGGAGGACACCAGAAAAAATCTTACCCAGGAGTTGATAGGATTGCACAAGAAAAGCCAGCTTCATGGAATCTCACTGGTGCACACATACAGCTCCTGCTGTCACATGCGAGTGCTCCACAGACACAACTCCCCTGTATCGGTCTGGTAATCCTGACGTAACAAAGTGCCACAAACCAACTGGTTTAAATAACCGACATCCTGTAGGCTAGAGTGCAAAATCAATCCTGGTGTGGACAGAGCCATGCTCCCTCTGAAGGTCCTGCGAAAGGTGTGTCCAGGCCTCTCTCCTCACTTCTGATAGTTCCTGGGCTTGCGGTAGCATAACTCCAGTATTTCCATGGTGCCCACCCAGTGTGATACCTGTCTTTGTCTAACTCCCCCCTTTTATAAGAACCTGGATCACACGCCCAATCAGCCCGCTGCAGACAGGCAGGGCTGTGCATGCCCTACCGAGGTCCTGAGTCACGCGGAAGATGCCTAATCACCCTGCTGCAGACAGGCAGGTCTGCCCATGCCCTACCTAGGTCCTGAGTCACACAGAACATGCCAAATCAGCCCCCTGCAGACAGGCAGGTCTGTGCATGCCCTACCGAGGTCCTGAGTTGCGCGGAAGACACCAAATCACCCCGCAGCAGACAGGCAGCCACCTGATTCCACACTACAAAGACGCAGAGGACAGCAGACCACCAGACCAAGGTACTGAGTCCCACTGTTCCCGGCCCAGAGGTAGGGGCTTCTGAGCCGTCGTCCCACTGCTCCTGGTCCAGAGGAAGGGGTTTCCCAGCCACCATCCCTCCCTCTGCTCCCAGCCCAGAAGAAAGGGCTTTTGGGCCACCTTCTATCCCTCTGCTCCTGGCCCAGAGGATGGGGCTTCTGAGCCACCATCCCACAGCTCCTGGTCCAGAGGAAGGGGTTTCCCAGCCACCATCCCTCCGGCTGCTCCCAGCCCACAGGAAAGGGCTTTTGGGTCACCATCCCTACCATCACTCCTGGCCCCTTCCCACCTCTCCCAGCTCAGAGGAGGTGAGCCACACCAACGCCAACAGCACGCCCCAGCCCCCCCCAATTGAAATGAGAAAACATGTAAATAAGTCTCAAAATCAGACTTCCAGATCACCTACAGCAACCCCAAAGGGAAATGAGATGGAATACTCTGATACTCAACCACCTGGACCCACTGAACTGGCAACAAAAGGGGATCTGGAAAAAAATGAAATCAGAAA
>NW_004624762.1:16122933-16149083 GCF_000247695.1 Heterocephalus glaber | reverse complement strand
ACTGCGTATTTGGATAATATCAAGGGGCCATCACAGATGATTGATGTATACCTTCTCAGTTTGCACTTAGAAGTTGGCACTCTGTGTGGTACTTTGCGATACACACGGATGAAATTGCCTAATAACATATTTCTCAGATTATATTTCCATTACTTGTCACATGACTGTATTGAAATTTAAATCAAAAAAAATTTTGGCCTATGTGGAGTCTACTAGCTAATTAGAATTTTTTTCTCCAGACCACTATTTGTTCAATATTAGTTTTGAAAATCTTTTTAAAACAAATCACATCTTCTGGTGTCTTGTAAATGCTTGAGATTTTTTTTTAAATTATATGGAAAAATGTTTAAGTACTTTTCAGTTTCGCTTTGGTTGAGTTCTATTATATTTGAATATTATTTCAGTTTTTTTTCCCTTGCATTGCTTTTCTTTGAATAATTTTAATTTTTGTATATGTGTGTGTTTAGTGAATGATAATAAAGTTATACATTAATAAAAAAAAAAGATGGTGCTGGGGAAGGGGGACCTGCCAAGCAAAGGTAGATGCAAAGCCTATTTATGAAGCAGCTTCTATGGTCTTCTGGTGAACCTAAAGAACAATTTACATCTGGCAAGGCAAAATTGTGATGAGCAAGAGGTCTTGGGCTTTGTGAGCTCTTTGGGCCAGTTCACTGGGAAAGGAGGCCCCTTGGCTCTTTTGAGCAGTAGACACCTGGCCTTGGCCCTGCCCCGCTATGCCACGGGTGATGGATGTGGATTAGGCCTTATAGAGGCCATCGTTTTTTCTCTCCTGAGGTGGTGAGGGAAGAAGAACATGCAACAAATTAAGAAAGAATCTATGAGAGGAGGGGAGCAGGGGAGGGATGGCACTGAAAACACAGCACGGACTGGGGGCAAAAAGGGGTTGTAACAGTGCACAACCCTCACAACTGTACAGAAGAGCCCAGGATGAGGATCTGAGGAGAAACAGAATGAATAAGAGCAGAGAAAGATGACAAGCAGATCAGCTCTGAGAAGAGCACAGGAAGGTTGGTTCCAGTTTGGTTTCACTTGCAACCTAAAAGAACCCAAGGGCTGCTGCCTCTGCAGTTTTCTCTATTGCTGTAAATGAAAAAAGCACAGGTCACAGGCCATCTTCTTGTCCCAAAAGAGTGAAAAAGACATGATGAATTCGAATGCGTAGGAGAGGGACTCTGCAAGTGGCTTCCTGTCCTCTCGTCATCTGTCCTCTCCACACACGCCCCTCCCCACATCTCTCCTGGGACACTAGTTTGGGAAGACATCTCCCAGGAATACTCTTGTCAGCTCTGGTCCCACACTCCATGCTGCTGCCTGCCCCTCTCCCCAGGCTGTCAAAGACTCCAAACGGTGCTTGGGATCTTGGTTCTGACAAGGGCAAAGCCTCTTGTGTTACATTCACAGGCGGGCATTGGCCTTTGAAATCCCCTTCCAGGTAAAGCATTTTAATGCACTTTCTCCAGGCATCTTGGAGCAGCCTGGCTTTCCCCGGGCTCCATTCTCTAACTCAGTGATTCTGTCCATTACAGTCACCAGAGGAGCTGGAACCAAAGGAATTAAAATCCCTAAGCTGGCACTCTGGGAGGCTGAGGCAAGAGGGTCACAAATATGAGCCCAGCCTTGGAAACTTTGTGATTTAACAAGATCCAGTCTCAAAATGAAAAAGGATTGAGGATACAACTCAGTGCAAAGGCCCTGGGTTCAATCTCCAGCACCACAAAACAAACAAACAAAAACTCCTAAGGATAGAATCTAGACATCTATATTTCTAAAAGCACCTCCAGATAATCGTAACAACCAGGGTTGATAAATTATTACTGTAAGTACTTAGGTGACTCTGAGTAGCAGCTCACATTTTCTCTCTAGGCTTCAGTTTACTCACCAGAAAAATGAGAGTGTTCCATTTGGTAAGATCTACCCTGTTAGTTCTAATATTCTGCCCCTCTGAGTAAGCAGCAGATTAGACACCCATATATATACACTCATGAATACATATGCATTCATCACACACACACACACACACACACACACACCTCCTACACTACAACTGCCAACTAGCCCATCCTATTGCATAGAAATACTTGGCCTCAGGTGTTCCTCCCATTCCACCCTTCCTTCCCAAATGGGTCTTCCAGAAAATTCCAGAAGCATTTTAAATAGAAGACCAAAAGTCCTTGGGAAATAATAATAAGGTGAGTTTTCTATGGGAACTGAAAGAGCAGCCACTTGTTCCAGTCTGGAAGAGCCCCAGACCTCTCCTTCAAGCCCTGCTATAGTTCCCAAAGAAATGAGACTCCAGGAGGTGAAATCAGTTGACCAAGTTCACTCAGTAACTATCATTGGATCCAGGGAAAATTTAGGATACAAGCGTGGCCAAAGGCCAAAGGACCTTCTGCATCACAATGACCTAAGGAATGGCTTACATGACACCTTCATGGGCTCCACCATAGATTCCATGGGCCAGGCTCTCCTAGTTGGCATGTGGAGCCCAGGAGTCTGATTTGAAACCTGCTCCTCTTGTGAGATCAGAGCTAGTCTGCACCTCCCCACCCTGACAGCTAGGAACCCAACCTGGCAGGCTGGAGGCCAAGTAGCCCAAGGCTTCTCCACATCTGACCTTTCCTTCCAACCCTGAGACCTGGGACAAGTTCTGGGCTCCTAAGCCTTGGCAACTGGAAAAATCCAGTTCTTGTCACTCTTTCCTGGAGAGTTGTATGACTCAATGGTGAGAGGTGAAGATATAGTGATGGGAGGAGACTGAACAGTGACCCAAACCTAGTACCTGACTGGACAGGTAGGCCACACAGCCATGCCCAAATCTCTCCCTCACCATGAATCCATTAGAGGAGGGGTCTGAACTGAAGGAAGCTTTGGTGGGTGTCTGCAGACCATCCAATAAAGGAGAGAAAAGCTGACTGTGAAGGTGCAAGTTGGGGCACAGGCAAGGACAGATTGTGGCCCAAGCCATACTGGAGGTTGTTCATTCTTTTTGGGCATGACAGATGTCAGATCTGCTGTCTTTTGACCCTATCCCTACTATAACTCATCAGTGGGCCTTCAAGCTAAGGACCTTCTCTGCTCAGGCTTCCTGTCAGCCACTTGGATTCACTGAGGGGCTGGAAAAAAAAAATCATAGTGAGTGTCACAACCTGAGTTCCTGTTTCATGCCACACTCTTGCCAGATTCTTCATATCCATTCCCTTGTTTGATCCACAAAAGTGTGGCAAATGGAATAATGACGCCCAAAGATGGCCAAGTCCTGATCTTTGAAGCCTGTGAATGAATGTGACATGACAGAAGGGATTCTGCAGATGTGATTAATTTAAGCATTTGATTTGGGAAGATTTCCCTGGATTATGTTGATGGCCCAGTGCAATCTCAGACCCTTATTAGAAAGAGGTAGGAGGGTAGGGTTAGCGGCGATAGAAGGAAAGAATCAGAGGCCAGAGAGGAAAGGAGATGCTATTCTGCTGGCTGTGAAGATTGGGAAAGGGGCTGTGAGCAAAGGAGTGCAGGCAGCTTCTGGAAACTGAGGAAGGCAGGGAAACAAATTTTCCCCTGAAGCATCCTGAAGGAGCCGGTCTTGCCAGAAACTTGATTTTAGCTCAATAAGACCTGTTTTCAAATTCTCATCTCCAGAACTGCTTGGGAATAAGTTGGTATAGTTTTAGGGGAATACGTTTGTATTGTGGTCATTTGTTACAGCTGCAATAGAAAATTCATCCATTAATTATTTCCACTTTAAAAATGAGCAAACTAGAAATCCCATTTGACCCAGCTATTCGCCTTCTAGACATCTTCCGAAAAGAGTTAAAGACATCAATTCCAGTGATACATGCACACCCATGTTCATAGCACAGTTCATAATAGCTACATCTTGGAAGCAGCCTACATGTCCATCAACAGATGAATGGATGGAGAAAATGTGGTATTTACACACAATGTAGTACTACTGTACCATAAAGAAGGATAAACTTGAGCCATTTGTAGGAAAATGGATGCACCTTGAGACCATAATGTTAAGTGAAATAAATCAGACACACAAGCTTAAATATTGCATGGTTTCTCTTAAATGAGAACCCCAAAATGCAAATAAACAGCAAAATAAAAGCTAGATAATAGGAAGTAGGGAGAGATCTTTCTCATATGGGAAAGGGACCAAGAGATGGGGGAGAGGGATGGGAGAGAAAGAGGATGAAATAAAAAATTGAAAAAGAATTTTTTTCTGGTACTGGGAATTAAACTTGGGACCTTGCACTTGCAAGGCAGGTGGCAGAACCACTGAGCTAAAACCCTGGCCCTTGAAAAAAATTTTAATGGAGATAAAGCTTTTGGAAATGGGAAGGGAACTAAGAGATAGAAGGAGCAGGGAGGGAGGAGAGGCATAGGGGATGAAAAAAGTATTAGAATGTGTTCTGTACATGTACAAACTCCTCGGGAGAAATGCAATCATTATGTACTGCACATATGTACTAATAAAAGGAAAAATAAATAAATTAAATACCAAGATAAAGAACATGAGCAAATGAAGTCTCTGAGGGGTAAGGAACTAGCACAAGGTCATTCTGGTGGGTGACAAAGACAGGATCAGAACACAGTTTGTGGACCACAAACTCTGCTATTCTCAACTCTACTGCTGGCATCCTGCCTCCTCTTTCTTTCACTCACACGATTGCTTATTGGACATTTAGCACTGTGTTAGGCCTGGAGTTACAGCTAGGAGCCAACTAGCCTCAAGTCCTGTTCTAACAGAGCTTTCCCTCCGTTGTGTGGATGGGATCAAGTAGACTGGCAATGACAGGGCAAGCCATTGAGGCTGGGCCAGGACACAGGGGGTCTCAGGAGACCACATAAATAGCAGCGCCTAACCTATACACACAGGCTTCCTAGAAGGGGCCAAGTCAGAATTGGGTAGACTGAGGGAAGGAAATCGGCTTCCATCTCTCCTTATTGCCCCTCCTCCACACTCATGTCAGGTCGTACAAATCATTCACAGTGGACATTTTGCTGGTCTGCTTTTCTTGGGTGAATGGATCTCTGGCTTCAACCCAGAGAGCAATGTCTTCTCCTCAGTCATACTTGGAGTAGGATTGGACATCTGCCATGTCCTGGTGTGGGTCCCTGTTAACTTAAACTAGTCGGTGGCCATGTTTGAATTTCTGGAGCAATTCTGGAGCCTCTGGATAGAGCCAGAGGGAGACTAGAGTGTTTTTCCTTCTAGAACTACTAAAGAGATTTTCTTTTCCACTGGAGGATGAAGGGTGAAAGGTGGGCCACCTCCCACCACCAGAGGAGAGCCTGTCAACATCCCGGCACATGTGGGTAGCTTGACTGCTGAAAGGGAGGTTAGGAAAGGAGAGTGGAGGGAGAAGCAGAAAGAGGTACAGTGGGCAAAGGGAGGGCATAAAGAGGGCACTAGAGGTGGAAAGGAAGGAAAGAGGAAGAGGAGAAAAAAGGAAGAGGCTGCTGTTAAGAGGCATGAAAGGTCATTAGTGAGCAAAGAGCATCCAGTTTGTGGGCTTTTCTAGTGCTTATCCTTAAGTGGTTATTCTTGCTTAACCAACAAGAACACAAAACCCTGGCAGCAAGCTAAATCAAATTCTATCACCCGGGGAGGCATGCCTGCACATGGGGGAGCATGGCCAGATAAGTCCAAGGAGATTTTGTCACTCATTTGAAAGATGCTGCGATCCAGGTGACGCATTTCCAAAGTTAGGAGAGTTCCAAATTTAGTCTGTAATTGGTGTGCACCAACTCACAAAAACAAACTCCCCCAGCTCACACCTGCTCTCTCAAACCAGAAAAAGACAGGGCCTGATGGCTTGCTGGCTTCAGCTTCTCTTCTTCGTCTTCCTACTCCTTACCACACCTCCAACTTCTTTTCAAGGACCCAGCTTCTCAGGCATTTGCTAGATGCCTAGGTGGGAGGCCCACGCCTGTTCCCCTACCAACAGTCTCTTTTCAGCCAGGAATTGGTTAGGACACAGATCCGCTGGCAGACATGCCATTGCCCAGTGTATTAGTTAAGGTAGGACTAGCATCAGCTTAACACGATGGAAGTTTACATCTTTTTCAGGTAAAGTACAGTTTGTGGCAGAAGCAGGGACTCTGCTTCACATAGTCAATGAGAGACTCAAATCAATAGGAGCCTCTGCCTCTCTGACAGTAGACACTTTAATATTCATTGGTTCAGGGTGGGACATCGGTGTAGAATTAAGTTAACCTGATGTGTCATTAGTAGGCAACCAGGGCTAAGAATATCCTGTCCTCCAACATCACCTTAGGCATTACCTTCTAACCACCAGATATGGGCAATAGAAGAAACAGATCAAAGCGCCATGTGGGAAGTTTATATGGGTCAAGCCCAGAAGATATATATATATATATATATAATCTGTCTACGTCGAGAGGGTCAAAAGGCAGTCACAAGGCCACACTTCATCTCAAGGGCAGCTGGGAAATGTAGTCCAGCTGAGTACCCAGAAATAAAGCAAAATGTGTCCATCAGGACATCTAGCTAGTCTCTACATATTCAAAACTATTGCTCTCTCTGAAATATAATCTTAAGCTTAGAGAAAGCCTCTCTTTTTCTATTTTTTAATTTTAATTGACAAATAATAATTGGGTATATTTATGGGTACAATGTGATGTTTTGATCTATGTTTACATTATAGAAAGATTTAATCAAGCTAATTAGCATATCTATCACCTCATCAATTAATCACTTTGGTGGTAAAAATATCAGACATCTCTTAACAATTTTGAAATATACGATCTGTTTTTATTAACTGTAGCCACCACATAGTGCAATAAATCACAAAAAACCTATTCCTTCAGTTTAACTGAAACTTTGTACCCTTCGATCAACATCTCTTCCCCATCCCAGCCTTTGGTGGCTGTCTTTCTCCTCCTTGTCTCTGTGAATTGATTCTTTAAAGATTCTGTTTGTTTTGTGTGACAAAAAGGATACGGAGCCTGAGGGAGTTATAAGTTCCAGAAGTCCCTGAGGGACTATCAAATGGCCCTCTGTTGAGACTGTCTGACAGGGAGCCTGTGAACAGTGCAGTGATCCCTTAAGTGGAGCTAGAGAGGCACCCATAAAACTAACAAGCATTAGAGCAGAGCATGATGAGGACTGGGGAGAAAATTGTCCCCTAAACATGGTACGAGAGACCACACGATGCACCACAGTACAGACAGCTGGGAAGACAGGGCAGGAATAATTATAAGAAGAGAGGAAAGGGGAAGGGCCATGACTTCAAAATGGGTATGACCTTGTTCCTGCCTTTAGGAGTTCATAGCTCTAGGGAAAAAACCAAATGTGGGCACAGGTCCTTGTAGGAAAATGCCAACTGAGTGGATGAATAGGTCTGATGCCCACGCTTTTCTGTCAGACCATGTCTAGTAGGAATAAGAGGGAGAGAGTACAAGGGCCGAGGGGAAGGGAGGGGACAAAATGCTTCCCTTCCAACGTTGATCTGCACAAGTCAGATGTGTAAACCACTGTTAAGTTCTGGAGGACCCCAGTCAGCAAGACGTTTGACCTTGGAAGCTGAAGACATTTACAAAGTCTTCACCATCCAAACACTGAGCCCAAGTCATGATCTGACTGGAACATACTTGCCGCCCACTGGGTTTTGCACCCCAAAATAGGTGTACTAGAACTAGATGAGATCCAAGAGAAGAGCATCTGGAAACCTTCATAAGGACTCATGGAAATGTGGGGCATCCTTAACCGGGCAAGTGCTTCAGTCAGTTCAGATTGCTGCAACAAATCACCATAGACTGGAGTGTTAAACAGTAAACACCAGTTTCTCATGGTTCTAGAAGCAAGACATCCAAGATTAGGATGCCAGCTTGTTCAGGTTCTTTGTTAAAGCCCTTTCCCTGATTTCACAATGGATGGCTTGCTGTATGCTCATGTGGGAGAGAGAGGGAGGGGGAGGGGAGGGGGAGAGGGAGAGGGAAAGGGAGAGAATTCTGAT
The DNA here is from genome assembly GCF_000247695.1 of Heterocephalus glaber. The sequence continues at coordinate 16,141,080 of NW_004624762.1, read as the reverse complement.
TTCTCTTCCTCTTATAAGGATACTCACTGGTCTCATCAAGCCTCTGTCCTCATGATTTCATCTAAATTTAGTTACTTCCCCAAGGCTCTATTTCTAAATACCATCACATTGAGGATCAGGGCTTCAACAAATAAATTTGAAAGGGTCACTAGCATTTAGTCCATAGCAGCAAGTGAAAGAAAGTGACAAATGTGTAAACCCAAAGGGGCTGAATAAAGTGTTTCCATCAAGTCTACATTGGGAGATGAGGGCAGCACCATTGGAAGCTGCTAACGAGGCTCTTTGAGGACAGGAAAGAGATGCACACAGGTGTAGGAAACAGGTGCCTCCTTCCACCCAAGCAGTGGTACAGGTGGCAAATGATCCATGAATGCTGGAGAAAAACTGGAGCTAGTGAGATTGAGAGGTGGTGTGTGAGTCATGTCATTTTATCTTCTCACCAAGTTGAGATAGAAATACCAAAAAGTACACAAATAGCCCAGCATGGTGGTGCACACCTGTAATCCTAGCACTCAGGAAGCTGAGGCAGGAGGATTGCTGCAAGTTTGAGGTCAGGGCAAGTTTGAGCTACATAGTGAATTCAAAGCCAGCCTGGAGTACGCAGTGAAACCCTGTCTCAAAAAACCAAACAAATAAAATAAAACAAAAAACCCAAAAGTGCACCCATCTATACAGCTTCATGCATTTCTACAAACAACACATCTGTGCCACTATACCTAGGCCAAGAAACAAGGAGTATAGAAGCCCCTGAGGATCCCCTCTTTCACTGCTTATGGCTAACAATGATTGATATACTGACTTCTAACAGCATAGATTAATTTGAACTGTTTTTGAACTCTATATGCATGGCACCATGCAGAAGGCCCTCTTTTGTGTCTGACTTCTTTCACTCAGTATTGTTTCTGAGATTCATCCATATCGCTATATCTTATTGTCACTTGTTCACTCCCATTGTTGAATGTATAGTGTTCCATTGTGTCTTCGTTACTTTCTCATTGCTAGGACAAAATACCTGACACCTACAAGTTAAAGGAGGAAAGGTTTATTTGGCTTACAGGCCGTAGAGGTTTCAGTCCATAGTCGGCTGGCTCTGAGGCAGGGTGGCACAGCAGAGGGAAAACAGCTCATGGCAAGGCAGGCAGGAAGTAGCAGCCTTCCTTCTGCTTTCCCTTTTTATTCCATCCAGGCTGCAAGCCCATTGGTTGGTGTCACCCACACCCAGGCTGGGTCGTTCCTTTTTTGTAAATCCATCATCCACACCCAAAACTAACCTAAGCCAATCAGTGGACTAATCCAGTATCGCATACCCATGATCCAGTCACCTACTAAAAGACCGATGAGCACATGAGGCTTTGGGGGGACATCTAGATATAGTACAAGCCATAGCACATTGTCTGGAGAGGACATGCTTTCTCTCTCCTGCAGATAGTCATTTGAACTCTCCAGTTTTTTTTACTCTGATGACTATTTTGATATGTGACCTTTTGGAAAATATCTGCATGCATTTCTGTGGGGCAGAGACCTAGGAGTGGAATGGCTGGATAAGAGATAGCTTCAGCTTTAGAAGATACTTGCAAATAGGTTTTCAACGTCATCATACCTAGGAGACACTTTTGAGAGTAAATGAGTTTGCTCACTAGGTGAGATACCAGAACAACAGGGCCAGAATTGTCCCAGGCAAACTGGACCAAAAAACGCCCCCAAGCATGGAAAGTCTGGCAATTCATACACCCTGGGCACTGCCAGCAGGGGCCACTCTCTGAAACAGGTGGACCTGATTTGAGGCTTGGGGGAATCATTCTTGCAAGCACGTGAGTTCCATAAAGCTGAGAAGCTACAGATGTCCTACAATAAAAGCCCATAAACTAACACCTTTTCCCCAGCAAAGAAGGAGTTCTGGACACTAGCCTCTGCTTAAGCTCTTTTAAAAAAATCATTTACGACTGTTCTCCCAGACATCTCCTTCTCAAGCCTTCTTCACAGAAGTCAGTTGAAGCTGAAACTCTTGGCAGGTCCCTGAACTGCATGGCTAAGAAATTACATGCCATGCACATCTGCAGCGAGGAACGTGAGGCTTTCCAGGGAAGATTTACCGCCTCCCTTCCCTCCTGCTTTTGGAAGCATTCTGGATGCTGTTCCTTGTGTATAGCATGTGCCTCCGGCTTATCACTACGGTAAGTATAAAAGCAATTAATTTTTCCCCCTTTTGGAAAGCGAAAGTTTTAACTGCACTTGAATACCATTTGCATTTCTGATTTCTATCAAGTTCACACTTCCAGCAAAGAGAGTCCTGCTGATATAATTTGTTTTTTTTTTTAATTGCATATTCTCTGGCAGGAAGCTGCTTCTTTAGCCTCTGAAGAAGAACACATGTACACATAGGGAGGTGCTCAGCCCTCTACCTCTGCTGCAGGTTAACACATCTTATTGGCATTAGACAGGCGAGACAGGAATGGGGGTTGGAGCAGGGCGCTCCTGTACTTTTATATAGATGTCCACATACGCAGAGCTTGAGGAATTAGTTGCCTGCTTTGGGTGAAGTGAGCAAATTTTGAGAACCTTGACTTTGTACTTGGTTGTAATTTGCACTTCTGTTCAGAGAAATGTTATCAAGACAGACTAGGTTGATTTCTTGCTTGCTTTCCACTGGTGGAGACCAATCTGTATTGCTCTGTTTTATATCACTGTTTATAAATACAGAATATTTTAGGCCGGGAGAAAACATGCGATCTGGTGATCTCCTCATGTTACAGATGAGGAGAATACGGTAGATTGAATCAATGCTCCCAACACTTCACTCCTGGTCATGGCATGTCCTGGGTGGAACATTCTTCCTTGCCTTTTGATTGGAGGCATGGCCATTGCTTTGGCCAGTGGAACGGAATATCAGCTGTTTCTGAGTCTAGGCTTAAAAGACCTCAAGAACTTCTACTTCCTCCTGGTGCCTCAGCTATTCCATGAGCCTAACTGTTATCTTAGTCCATTTATGCTGCTATGACAGAATACTTGAGTCTGGGTAATTTATGAAGAACAGAGCTCTATTGCTCTTGCATTTCTGGAGGCTGGGAAGTCCAAGATTAAGGATCTGACCCCTTTTGTGGGCCTTCTCATATGCCAGAGGGAGAAGGGCGAGAGAAGCAAACTCTATTTCCTCCTGTACCAGAAGACAGCAAACCTATTTCTACAAGCCCTTTTGATAGTGGCATGAATCCATTCATGAGAACAGAGCCTTCGTGACCTCAACACCTCCCAAAAGGCCCCACCTCCCAGCACTGTTGGATTGAGGATTAAGTTTCCAGCACATGAATTTAGAAAGCAGTAAAAGCATTTAAGCCATAGCACCTGCCTAACCGGCTGGTCTGAGAACAGACAGGTAGAGCAGGGTTGGTTGGCCAAGGCCCAGTCCTGTGATATAGAGCAGAGCTGCTACAGCCCAAAGCATCACAGCTCACTGGAGCCCAGGCTAGATCAGCCAAATCCCAGCTGCCCCCATATCTGTGGCTCTTTGTGTTATTACTGTGGGCTGCTAAGACGGTCTGTTCATACATACCATAGGTAACTAATGCAGATAGCTAGGCCCAGAGGGGAAAAGTGATGCCCCCATTGTCACACAGCTGGCTCGTTGTGTCAAAAGCAAGATTAGAACACATGCCCTGTGTTCTCAGCCCTGCAGGAGTTACCCCAGGATTTCCACACACACGTAAAAGATACTGTTTGGTTGTAGGTCTTGCAGCTTTTGGGAAATACAGCTTGTAAAAACTCGTTGAGAGAAAACAGATGAAACTTTACATGGCTCCAGGGATTAATAATGTAACAGGGATTGTTCCACTTCTGGTTTGAAGTGAATCTGAACTGGCTGTTCCTCCCTCCCCTCCTCCCCTCTGACAGCTGTGGAGTTCCCCAGGAGGAAGGCTTTAATGGCTTGGGAGCTGCTCCAAATAGCATCTGCAAGCACCAGAGCTGGGGTAGCCCTAGAGACCAACAAGGACTGGAGCTGGGATTTGGCCCTTTTCTAGACAAGCAGGAAATCCAGGCCCCAACCCCAGTACCCCCAAACTGAGGCCAGCCCATGCAAGAAGCACAGGGAAACCCTGGGGAGATCAGCTGCCCCACACCCACCTCCCTCCCTCCAAAGATGGAAAACACCATGTTTAGAACTCTTTCCACTTATGGCCATTATCCTTGAGATGCCAGTATGTATGTATGAATGTAATGACGTGGAGGAGGACCGAAGTCACACGAGCTAGTTTAGCCCCTTTTTACCACCGTGTGAAGAATACTCCCATCACCCTTATCAAGGGTTACTCCTTATTGACCTGCTCCCCTTTGGTCTGCAGAGAAGGAATGCTGGGCATGATTGGGATGGCCGACTGAATTTCCATGGGTTATTTTTTCTTACCAATGACTGCACGGCTGCCTGCATCCTGACATAACTCTGGAACTTTTACCACACTGAAGGCTTCTCTTTTCTTTACCTTTAAAACACTTTGGTCTCAATATGGGCCTGGGCTTCAGCCAGAGAATGGGTATGGGAAATAGAGGAGCTATGGTATACAATATTCAACCTGTGTCTGATTTATGTCACTTGAAATTATATTTTCCAGGTGCAGCCATTTCCTCACAACTGTTTCAAATTTATCCTTCTTTATAGCTGAGTAGTACTCCATTGTACATAGATACCACATTTTCTTTATCCAGCCGTCTATTTATGGGTATACAGGCTTCTTCTAGGATTTAGGTATTATGAATTATGTTGCTATAAACACTGGTATGCATGTGTTGCTATAGTATGATGTCTTTAGCTCTTTAGGGAAAGATACCTAGAAGGGGGATCGCTGGGTAATATGGAATTTTAATTCTAGTTCTTTGAGTAAGTTCCATACTGATTTCCATACTGGTTGTACTAGTTTACACCTCACCAACAATGTAGGAGGGTTCCTTTTTCACCACAGTCACACCAGCATTTGTTATTTTTTTATTTGTATTAATAGAAAGATAAAAAATAAAATGACTATCATGAAAACAGGAAATAGGGAAAAGAAAGCCCCATGTTGCTATATAATTAGATACGTTTAGTATTTGATCAATATCTACCTTCATTCCATATTCTAAGTTTTAAGAAGAAAGAGGGCACATCCCCTTGTTCTCAGTGGTATGTGTAGTTCCCACCACAATGCTAGGCACAAAAGGAGCATCAGTATATATGATATGAGTGAATGAGTGAATGCAGGAATGAATGAACACAGCTGTTCGGGGAGATAACCCACAGATGGCATCTTTACACAACTGGTCGCCGTGGTTCAGCATGTCAGACCTGGGCCTATGGGCCCTTTGGCATCTGGTTGAGGCCCTTCTGCTGCTCCCCATGGCACCATGCCACACCAAACTTGTCTCAATGAGTAGTCACTGCTGAACTGACATCTCTATCACCCAGGCCTCCCCTGTGACAGGAGGATACAGGAGAGACGGAACTGTGGCAGACAGCAAGTGATCAGACTCTCCTGCCCAGTCCCCATCCTCCATTTGCTGGCAGGAGTTGGTGAGCTGGCAGCATCTGCTGCTGTCTGGGACTAAGGCTGCTCATCTAATGCCTGCTGCCAGCTGGGCAGCAGAGAAACGTCACCAATGCATAGGAGAGTCCAGACTGGCAGGTGCCACCAAGTGCCTATGACACAGCAGAGTCTGACAGGATGTATCTGATAAGGAGATCACGTGACCTTCATCCTTGCTCCCTGCCAGGAGAGGTTATCTGAGGCTAGTTTACAGAGGGCAAAAAAAAATAATAAAAGGTTCCCCCAAGTGCTTCTGTCTTCCCCTAGTACTGCACAAGGCCTTAGAGCAGGATCTTCTGAAAACAGGCTCTGAGACCAAGCACAGAGGCAGGTAGCTTATTTAGGAGGTGATCTTACAAAACAGATGCAAGGGAGTTGGAAGACTGAGCCAGGAAAGAAAGGAAAGCCAATTGGATATGTGCTAATGAACTGTACATATTTTCTGGGGATCAGGTTCCATCTTCTTGGGATCCACTAAGAAACCTTGTGGAGTACACCTCAGGATATAGAAGGCTGTGGCATTTACTCCCTCTCTCCTGCCTCCCATTGCTTGAGGATTGCCTCCTGTGCCACCTGCTCCCTCACATCCCCATGTTGGGCCTGCTTTAAGCTAACCAAGCTCCAAGGGCCTTGGAAGAAGCCCTGAGGCAGAGAAACTGAGAGGCACAGGCCCTTAGGAGAAAGAGATGGAGTGTGCTTCGAGCTGTCCACCCCAACTGTCCCGAGCACAGGTGCATCTAGAGGGTATGGGTCCAGCCTCCATAGGGTCTGAATATTTTGCTTTGAAGTAGCCTAGAGCTAGAAGATGTGGGTTCCATCCATGCCTCCTCCACTTAAGTGTGAGATTTTAGTCAACTCTCCTTTAGCCTTGACTTCCACATCCAGAAAAAAAGGACTCTGTCCGTGCAACTTTGTGAGATTATTGTGGAAATCAAATTACAGCAGAAAATCAAATATAGGTTATGTTTACATTATTATGCAATCTTGTTCCTTTAACTAATTTGTCCAAAAAGCTATACTGCTTACCCATTAGTAGGTTACATAGGGAAAGTTTCCAAGGATACAAGTTGCCAAAGACTAAGAGATGGAAGGTAAAATCCAGTTTTAGATGAGAATGTGTCCATGAGCCAACCTGCAGTGGGTTCCAGATGTTCCTCTCTATAAATTTGGCCTTGTGGAAAGAAAGATTACCATTACCTCATTCATAGACTTCTTCCCAGACTGGGCAGGCCATACTTCAGCCTGAATTATTGTTCTCCCCTTTGCTCAACCTTCCCCACAAATTCCTCAATTCCTCAGGGTGATGCTAACAACTTCTCTGCCTCCTGGGTTCCCCGTTATGTCAGTTAAGGCAATGCTGCTGCTGTAACTTATAAACTTCCACAGCTAAGGAGCTTGTCACAACAAAACATTGTTTTGTTCTTACTCATATGGCAAGTGTGCACAATTGGGCTGAGCACCTCTGTACAGAGATTTGAGAACCCAGGTGCCTTCCAGCCTGCAGCTTTGCCATCTTCAACACAAAGCTCCAAAGTGGCCTTGATTGTTATCTATTTCTAGCCACTTGGAGAGGAGAAAGAATGTGGGAGGTTGAACAGTAGGTTTACTACAATCTATGTCTGGAAGTACTGTACATCACCACTTCCATCCCTGTTCCATTGGCCAGAAATTGGTTAACATGGCTACATTTAACTGCAAGAGAAACTGGGAGTGAATATCTACATGAGTGCCCAGGAGGAAGAGAAAATGGCTTTGATGATCAAATAGCAATCACTGATAGAACATTAATATTCGTAATATCAAGTGTTATGGTTTGAATCCTCAAAGTTCCCCAAAAGGATTGTGCTTGGTGGCCAGCCTTTGGTGCTGTTGTAAAGTGATTGGACCTTTAGAAGGTAGGACTTACTGGGAGGAAGTGAGGTCATTGGGGTGTACCTCTGAAGAGGGTATTAGGAGACACACACACGCTTTCTGGCCACCATGAGGTGAGTAGCTTTACCATATGCTTCCACATCCCATAATGCTCTGCCTCACCCCAGGCCCAAAGCAATGGGGCGAAGTGACTAAGAACTAACACCTCTAAAACCATAAACCAAAGTAAAGCTCTTCTCCTTCTAAGTTGATTATTTCAGGTGTTTTGTCACAGCAATGAAAGCTGACTAACACATCAAGGAAAAACTAGCTAAAATTGGAGGTCAGCAGACCAAGAGGCATTGCTAGGAAGCAATTTGAGTCCAACAAGGTCAAATGAGGCAAGAGAAGATGACCATGTAGGGGCCATGGTTGAGGAAGCCAGCATTTTATCTCACTTACTGTTGCCTACATACTCTTTCAACCACAATCCTGAAGTGGTTAACTTTGCCCTCAAAGCCATGGACTTTCATAACCCCTGTCTTTGCTCATAGTTCTTCTTGTACCAGAGCCTGACCCAAATTCATCTAGCTGGTCAACTATATGCCCACCCCAATGAACCATGCCACTTAGTATTCATGCCCTTGCATAACCTCCTCCCTTAAATCTGGGCTGCTCCTATGGCTATCTTTAACCATTAGATTACACTGACAGGTACACTCAAGCAGCTCTAGGCTTCACACTTAAGACTTGGCAGTTTCTACTTCTGTGTTTTTGGCAGCTTGAGTCAACATTCAAGAAGTCTGGCTGCCCTACTAGAGAGAACATGGGAGACAGCTGTACGGAGAGAGAGGTTCCAAGACTACTTGGAGGGGGAGAAGAGCTCAGCTAAATCCAGCCTCCAGCCAAAGTGCCAGCTAAATCAGCCACAAGAGAGATTACTAGCAAGGCCAGCAGAAGAATCACCCAGCTGATCCTAGCATTGACTACAGAATCCTGAACAAATAAGATGTTGAGCCGCTGAGTTTGGGGCAATTTGTTAGGCAGCAGTGGAAAGCAGAAACAATATTTTTGAAGTTTCATGCCAGCCTCTGCCTCTCCTTGGATATACTCTCCTTATTCCTCCTTCCATCTTCTCTGACATCCCCTTCTTAGCACAATTAGGAAGCTTCCTTTCTGATACTTTTCTCCATGTCCACAGAATATGAAATACACATCTCTTTCATCATTTCTCAGTCTGTGTCTTATCGTGTACATTCTTGTCCCTCTACCTTTAAGGGATTTGTCCTTTTTGAAAAGTCAAACCTAACCTTATTTTGTTCTGAATACTGTGCTGAATAGGTGCTGAATATACTATACCGAATATGGTATCTGACACATAGTAGGTGCTTGAAAGTACTTCTTAAGTAAGCAATTGCTGTCTTTTAATTGGTTTACAAACTGGAATGTAGGCTGCATTTAAGGGACAGAGCCCAAGAAGGTGTTTCTTCCATCCAGAAATACATAAAGAGAATTCAGAGCAGGTCCGTGTGAGAGAAATGTGCTGGACAGTTGGATTTGATTTTCTCAAACTCCAGTTGAACCTCTTTCTATTGAGAGATGTTGAAAAGCTAAAATAACTCACATTTTACTGGCATCTTTGGAACAAGGGTTCTGCCAATTTGATACAGTCCTGAGAAATTTGGAAAGTGGAAGGGAAGCAGAGGACATCTTTCTGAGACAATTCAGGTGACCAAGTAAGCTCTGGTCACATGACTGTTAGCAGCAACTGGACTCCATAGTCTACTGTGTAGTGGGCAGCTTTATGGATGTGGGTGGTGAGGGAAGCAGTCAGAACAAGTTTCCTGACTCCAAGGTTATAACTATACAAAGAAAGTGGGCAATGGAAGATACCATTGACCTTGGCCCAATGATTACTAAGAGGCTTGGTGGTCAAGATGGAGGCCTGGTAGTCAAGTTCAAATTACAGAAGGCAGGATTGAGAGGCATAATTGCCTCAGGTAGCAAGGAGGTCCTTTTAGAGGATGTCTCTGAGGGCTTCCTGAGAACAGAGACCACATGCCTGGAATGCAAGATTTCAATTCAGCATACTGGCTGGAGAAGCTGGGAGATATGAATGCAAGATTAGAGCTGGGACAGGGATATTCTATACCTAGAGAAGCGTCCAGGCTACAGTTCAAAAGATGGGGCATTGCATGTATACTCAGCACTAGCTACTCAATGAATGTTCTACAACATGGTGTTGATAAGGCTTTAAGTGAGGCAATGCTGGTTTGCCTATGATGTAGATTTTCCCAGAGCCCATGAAGTAGAATGGAATTTACTCCATTATCATGGTATGAAAAAAAAAAAAAAAGACCTCTGAGCCCTGCCTGCAAGGACCATCATTATGGAGACAAAATAACATAATAGGCCAGAATGATGACCATGCCTGTAATTCCAGAATTCTGGGAGGCTGAGGCAGGAGAATCACAAGTTCAAGCCCAGTCTGAGTAAGTTAACAATATAGTGAGACCTTCTCTCAAAATAAAAAAAATTAGAAAAGGACTGAGTACATAGCTCAGTGTGAAGGCCCTAGGTCAATGATGGGGAACTTTGTAGCTACCAAGTGTCCACACTGCAATCCAAAACCCACTTATTTATCACAAAGTGCCTACACTGCAATTAAATCAGAATACTCTGCTGCTGGACCAATGCCAAGGCAACTTGGCTCACATGCCGACAGAGAGGGCTGTGTGTGCCCACTGTGGCATATGTGCCATAGGTTTATCACCACTGCCTTAGGTTCAATCCCTGATACAGGGCAGTGGGGTGGAAGGCATAATGATTTGGGGCAAGGATGTTCACATCCAGAAGATCTGGGTTTGAATTCTTATGCCATCACTTTCCAGTTTTTAAAAATTTAATGTAAGATAATTAGCCCCATGAGCCTCTATTTCTTAACTTAAAAATAGATATACTAATATTATCTCTCTCATAAGGTTGCTCTGGTGATTAAGTGTGATGTTGCATTTTAAAGCACATAGTGCTATGCCTGGCAACAAGTAAATGCTTAAAAATGATGGTCAAAATCCACCCAGGGAATTGTGGGAAATAATCAAAAGCCAGTCCATTGAATGTAGAATCTATTGTTCACATTTGAAAATTCTTTGAATGACTTTTAAAAAGAGAAGCTTAAATAAAATTAGGATATTAGGGAAAGGAAAGAAGGGAATGGAATTAATATGAGAAAATGAAAACATGGAAACAAAATCTTTATAAATAGGGAGGGATGGAGGGGTTGAAGGGAGGGCAGGGGAAGGGGAAAAAAATAAGAACCAAGAGAGATTATGTAAAGGTGCATATCTCCAATGATGAATGTCATTATATTGTATACCTAAAATGTACCAATAAAATTAATTTTAGAAATATAAATAAATAAAAATTAAGATATTTTAATAAACTTATTCATGCCCATAATACTATGTAGGAAAAAAGTGATATAGTCTTTCCAGTGGCTGGTAATTTTAATATGTATTTAGTAAGGTTTGCAATGTGCCAAATTCTCTGAATCACCTTATATGCATTAAATTTTTTAATCCTCGCCACAATCCTATAAGGTAGATATTATCCTTAGCTTCATCTTACAGATAAAGAAACTAAGGACTTCAAAGGACCAAATAACTTACCCAAGGTCACATGGCAAATGGTTCCTGAGTTCCTATTTGAGTCCAGCTGTTCTAGCTAACCAGAAATTACCAACTACCATAAAATCCCTCTTATTTGCAGAATATTCTAGGAGAATAGCAAGATCAGAACTTATTTGTAAGCAGGAATTGTTCTTACAAGGGAGACTAGAAAAAGAAATATATTGCTCCTGCAAGTAAATATTTACATACACCAAAATATTTATGTTCATATATGTGAGTACTGCTTTCCACAGGGGGAGAGGAAAATGTGTAAATATTTACTCACTGGAAATAGCTGACAAGTAGTTAGGAAATAAGAATATTTATACTGTACATTGCTTTTGTGCTGTCCAATTGCTTCATTGGGAGTCTCTGCACTAATTCCCAAATTGGACAAGCAACCCAAGAATCCTAAAACTGTAAATTCAGGACTCCTTTTTGAGATATCTAACATGGATAGGAGACCAAAGTTAATTCCGATTCTCGTTTTAAGATGTCCTCATCCTTTTCTGGAGAAATAATCCCTAGGCCAAAAAATCGAAGACTCTGTCTTTTTACCCTGAACCCCATGCTGTGGGTTCTGGCTGGGAAATGGACTCTAGGGACTACTGCTGGGCCAACAATTGAAAGTGGTTGGGAAGCACGTCAAATACTGAATTGACTGGACAACTGCCTAGATTGGTGGTGACCCTGAACAGAGCCAAATACAGGAAATTTTTGAATGAAACAATTTCTTACATGAATAGTGGGGATTTTGAGAGAAAGTGTAACAAAATAGAATTCAAATAAATACATAAATATATATTGTGGACCTAGTATACTGGTTTTGGATTGGTGCTTTCGTATGTCACTGTGTTTAATCCTTACTGTGGCAGAAATCCTTTGTATCAACTGATTTGTCTCTAGCTGCAGATAACAAAAAATCTCCATGCAATTTATGTAAACAACAAAGGATTTATTTTCTCATGTAATAAGGAGGTCCAAAGTGATTTTGTTCTGGGATTTGTTGGTTAATTCCATGGTTCACCTCTGTCACATAGGTCTCGTGTTCCTTCTGTCTCTCCCTGTGTATTCTTTGTTTTTTAATTATATTGGTACATTTAAGGTATGCAATATAATGACATTCATCATTGGAAATTTGCACCTTTACATAATCTCTCTTGGTTCTTATTTTTCCCACTTCCCCTGCCCTCCCTTCAACCCCTCCATCCCTCCCTGTTTACAAAGACTTTGTTTCCTTTTTTTCATTTTCTCATATTAATTCCATTCCCTTCTTTCCTTTTCCCTACCTCTCCCACTTCCCCTTCCCTTTTGCCATTTTTCTTCCAATTTCACATTATCTATTATACCTTTTAGTCCTTATTTACACTTTCAGTTTCTCACACTAGAGAAACTATTTGGTATTTACACATGTGTGTCCTATTTATTTCACTTAAGAATATCGCTCAATGTGCATCCATTTAGCTATAAATGTCTCTAGTTTCTCATTCTTTATGGCTGAGTAATACTTCATTTTATAAAAAAAACATTCTTAACATATTGTCTTGTCATTGGCAAGATTTCCTTATGGTAACAAGATAGCTGCTATAGTCCTGAAAGCCATTTGCAGATAACACAAGGTCTAATAGAAGAAGTGGGATTTTTATCTTCATGTGTCTTCCTTTAGCATCCAAATCTGTCCCAGAAGCCTTCCCAAAACTTCCCCTCTCATAACATTGGCCAGAACTAAGTCTTATGCCTGTATCTAACAAATCACTACCACAAAGAATGAGACTACTGTACTTAACTTAGAGGAATCATTAATCCTCTACCTTGTGAGGACTGAAGCCTGCTTTCTTTGAAATATGTGGCCTCCCTGAGGAAGGAAGATTCCTGCACGGCACTGAGATTTTGTAGGGGGGATTAAAAGGGTAAATAGTTCCTGAGTACATAGACAATAGGTTTCACTGAATCCCATTTGAAAGATGGAGGAAGTGAGACTCAGAGAAGTTTTGGCTCTGCACTTGGTAAATGCTGCAAGTGCAATTCAAATCCAGAACCATTTTTGTCATCCCATGGCTGCCTTAAATAGTTCTGCCTGCTGCTGCTTTCTCATGTTGCTGGAACAGCTGGATGTATGGGCACAATTATGTTTTCCACTGAGCTCCCTTCTCTATTTCCTGTCTAGACAATTGTGAAAGAACTGCTTATGGAAGTTAATTCATTCACAGGCTTTACTCACCTGCCACTGGCTTCAGGCCTCCTTCCTTCTCTCTGGCAATCATGTCAGAAGTCACACTTGCCTTAGTTTGGAGACCTGCCCAGGAGAACACCTCTGAGCTAGGACCCAAGCAATGAGAGCCAAGAGCCGGGGAAAGGACTATAGCTCCTTGGCCAGCACAGTTTTTGCTGCAATGCCTGGTGCCCACCCTACTTTGCCTCCCCTGTGCTTAGATTCTGGCTGCCCAGTGCTCAGCATCTCTGGTTGGGGTTGAATATTGCCTGCCCTCCAACTCCCTGGCCCTCTGTCCCCTGGAAAATATCTACTATTTTCTCCTAAGATGATGTTGTCTCCAAAATCTCTGTTTCTAGAGCCTTCCTTTTCCCTCTCACTTAGGACATTATTTTATATCAGGTTTATTTGGTTGTGGTTGTTTGCTTGTTTGGTACTGGAGATTGCACCTAGAGCTAGAGCTTCACACTGAGTTATATTTCAAGCCTTTTAAAAAAAAATTTGAGACAGGATCTCACAAAGTTGCTAAATTGCCCAGGCTGGGCTTAAATTTGTGATGTTCCTGCCTCAGCCTCCCAGGATGCTGGAATTGCAGGTGGGCGCCATTGCACTTGGCTTAGATTATCTTTTATTAGTCTATTTCATCATTATAACTGTGAATTTCCTGAGAATAGAGTCTATATCACTTCATCGTGGCTCAACTGAGCCCAGTGACAACTAAAATACCTTTAGCATGGTGGCAACCATCTTCTATGCAAGATATATATGCACAAATTTTTATGTGCTTTTGTAATGAGATTTTTTTTTTTTTTTGGTATCAGGGACCGAACTCGGGTCCTTGCACTTGCAAGGCAGGCGGCGGAGCCACTGATCTAAATCCCTGACCCTGTAATGAGATTTTAAATAAGCTCTTGTTTATTAGCTAATGAAGAGGAAGATTTATTCATGTTTGTTTGTTTTGTTTATGTGTTTTCTTTGCTGATTTTATTTTAATGCTAAAGTACTAGGAGAATAGAAAGAGGGACAAGGAAGTGGACAAGAGGCACCATGCCAGAGGCTTCTGGTGGCCTATCTACATGCCCATAAATAGCCTCTCTCCTTTTTATTAACAGAGCTTTTATTTTGTTCAGGGTACCAATATACCCAGCTACATTCCCCATCTATCTTGTAGCTAATGGCAGCTATATGGTTCTGATCACTAAAATGTAAGTAGAAGTTAGTATGTGGATCTTCCAGGAAAGCTTGTGTGGCTGACTATGTGGTGCATCACCTACACCTCCCTTCAGGAATGAAGAACTTTGTCACCTCAGCTGTTGGGGACACTATTGGAAGACATTCCTTGTATGTTAGCACAAACATGGATTCCTCTGCTGAGGAAACCACCTTTCTGATGCCTCCATGACTTATCAACATGGGAGCAGGTAAATATCTGGTCCCTTCATCCCAACTGGGTCAACTCTGAAGTGTCATCCAAGCTCCCAGTGAAATGCTGAGACACAGTGAATGGCATCATGGCACAACTTCCCCCTCTGCCAATTTATGTTGCCTTCCACTCTCTTCAGTAGGTGTTCACCCAAAACTCACTGGCTAATAAGCTTCCAGCACACTAAACTTCTTCTAAGAGTCTCAGTTGTGAGGAACCAAACCAGTGTTAGCTCCTTAGAGGAATACTCATTCAACTTACACCTTTAACCTTTGCCCTTCCCTTTGTCCTACCTGACATACAGATGCTAGTTATCCAGGTGACAGAGCAGCCATCTTGTGACTATGTCAATAAAAGCCACACACTCTGGACAGCTAAATGAGAGCATCCAGGAGCCTCTGTTCTATGCTGTGGCATCATGGAACCACAGGATCTTCCTGGACTGACTACCTCTGGATTTTTTGGTCTGATAAAACTAAAAATAAATCACGAATTGGCTAAGCCATTATTGTGTGCAGCAAAATATATTTCTACCTGAAACAGCCACCAACAGCATCTGAAGGACAGTTTTGGGACCTTGTGAAAAAGATTCACTCATTTAGCAGTCGACAAATAGTCAATACACTCCTATTATTATTTCCAGGTCTGTGCTAGGCAATGGAGAAATGGCATTAAACAAGACAGACAAGGTCCCAGTTCTCAAAGAGCTTAGATTCACATGAGATGAATAGACAAGGCAATTGCAACGTGCAATATAGGCTATGAAGGAAATAATCATTATTTTCTGCTAATGCATAACTTGCCCTTTTAAAAAGGTGGTCAGAGAAAGGCTGTCTGAGAAAGCATTAGCAAGATGATCTCTAAAAAATGAGAAGGGAATGATGTGAAGATAGTGGGAAGAGCATCTGAAGACTCTGGGGCCAGTGGGAGAGTGTCTGGGGAATAGACAGGATGGGTGTGTGCCTGGACCTTAATGAGTACGGAGACGTGGGCAGGGCCTGATCACCAAGGCGATACAGAGCAAGGCAATGTGTTTGGTAGTAATGGAAGGTCAGTGAAGTAAAGGTGTGTGACGTGTTCTCAGTGACCTTGTAAAGGGTCACTTCTGCTGTTGTAAAGCATTGGCTATAAGAGGGTCAGATGGCAGGGCATTTAGGAGGGCACAGAATGGAGGCTTGGAACAAGGTGGTAACAGTGGAAATAGAAGTAAATGGTTTTATGATTTTGGGAGTAAGGAGAGCAGAACTTACTTTTGACCCAGGTGTAGGGAATGGGAAGTAAAATCAAGGATGAGTTTTAGGTTTGAGGATTTAGCATCTGGAAGAAAGTTAAGAAGAATGCTTAGGTAGTGAAGTTAATCAAGATTTCTATTCTTTCTACATTAAGTTTGAGATGTTATCTAGAAGTTCATGAAGAGACAATAATGTTGAGGCCAAGACAATGTGCCACCTAGATCTCTTGTTGAAGGGAAGCAAAACTGGTCTATTGAACCTACTTCTGTACTTCACACTGAAGCCATGCTCCCCACAGGCTCTTCCTAGGTCCCAGCCCAGGACAGTAGGGTCACTAAGGCAGGTCCACTCCTGCAAGAAATGTGGACTCCTGTGACAGGCAACTCCAGCTCAAGCACTTCCTAGAAGCCTGCCTAAACATCTTCTGAAACTGTGCTGCAGTTCGAGACTCTTCCTACCCAAGTCTCCTCTCCTCGCCCTCTCTTTCCATGAAATCAGATCGACACTGCTGTCTAGAACCTTATCCTGCCTGCTCTAGCTCCCTACCGGTTTTATTTTATGTGTGTTTTCCCCAAGAAATCTCTTGCACATCTAAGCCAGTTAGGTTCTTGGAATATCCAAATGAACACCACTGGACAAAGAGAATTTTGAGCTTGGAGCTCAGGAGGGAAGTCTTGGCTGGAGATATAAAGCTGGAATATAGGCGGTTATAAGACTGAGATCACTTAAGGAGTGTGGGTATAGACAAAGAAGAGAAGGCTACAGCTGGTGTGGTGGTACACATCTATAATCCCAGGACTAAGGAGGCAGAGGCAGGAGGATCATGAATTCATGGCTATCATGGGCTACATAGTGAGTTCAAAGTTCAAAGCCAGCCTGGGCTATATACTGAGACCCTAAAGAGAGAGAAAGAGAGGGAGAGAGGGAGAAGGGGGGGAGGGAGAGGGGGAGAGAGAGAGAGAGAGAGAGAGAGAGAGAGAGAGAGAGAGAGAAAACGAACTATGTGATACTAAACCTTGGAGCTTCCTTCATAGAAGTTGAGCAGAAGACAAAGAGAAAAACTGGGGTCATGGAAACTAAGAAATGGAAATATTCTATGAAACAACTCTGTCAAATGCTCGTGAGAGAACCAGAAAGATGAGATATGAGGAGTCTCCATTAGATTTGGTAACTTGACAATATAGAAATGAAAGCAGGTAAATTTACTGGTCTAGTGTTGAAATTATGGAGATCCCATGTTATTCATTCCATTGGTTTGAAAAAAGAGAAGAAAACATGAAATAGTTGTATCAGAGGGCAAATAACAAGCTTCCTAGAAAGGACAGCCACGTGGTTAGCATGCCTTTTGAGGTTTGTGGTCATATGTTCTAAACAAAATCAATAACTCCATTTGGGTAAAGAGCAACATGATTTTATGAGTATTATGACAGCAACAAGTAGAGCCATCCACAACCCAAAGGATCATAAGTCACTGAAGTTTGGGAGGTCATTCTTTTCCCATCTCTTCATTACAGATCTCAGTGCAACTTTGACATCCCCCAGGTGCAAGATTGGCACTGCCAAGAAAGAACTGGTGTGTGATAGAAATGTGGGTGCATTGGTCAGCTTTCCCTTTGTTGAGGCAAAGTACCTAACACCTGCAATTTAAAAGGAGAAGAGATCTATTTTGACTTATAGTTGCAGAAAGATCAGTTCATGGTCAGCTGGCTCCAAGGCCAAAACATCATGCCTGAGGGTATAGTGAATGAAAGCTGCTTGACTTAAAGCATCTGGGAAGCAGAGATCAGGGAAAGCTCCCAGAGAGGAAGGAGCCAGAGATCAGATATTGTCCCAAGTCATACTACCATGACTTATGCAGATACACACAGAAGTGTGCTTTACTAATCTTCTAGGCATCTCTCAAGCCAATCAAGTTGACAATCAAGTTTAATTACCAAAAATCCACCCTTTCTCAGCTTGACACCCAAACACATCTTTTTTTTTTTTTCTTAAATTCTTTTATTGGTACATTTTAGGTATACGATACGTTTGCATTTATCATTGGGTGCTTGTACCTGTACATGATATATCTTGGCTCTTATTTTTTCCCCATTACCTGTACACCCTTCACCCCCTCCATCCCTCCCTATTTACATAGACTTCATTTCCATTTTTTTCTTTTCTCATAATTTTTCCTTTCTCTTCTTTCCTTTCCCCTTCCCCTCCCACC
>NW_004624762.1:16093147-16121658 GCF_000247695.1 Heterocephalus glaber | reverse complement strand
CCCCTACCATGTCTTTGTTGCCTAGAATTGCTTTTGCTATTCTAGGTCTCTTCTTGTTCCAAATGAATTTTTGGATTGTTTTCTCAAGTTCTGTGAAGTATGCTGTTGGAATTTCAATTGGGATTGTTTTGAATCTATATAGCAGTTTTGGAAGTATGGTTATTTTCACTATATTGGTTCTTTCTACCCAGGAGCAAAGAATGTCTTTGCATTTTCTGGTATCCTCTTCAATCTCTTTTTAAAGAGTGCTGTAGTTTTCAGAGTAGATGTCTTTGATTTCTTTAGTTAGATTGATTCCTAGGTTGATGTGGTTTTTTTTAATAAGATGGAGTAGTACTCATCCATAAAGAATGAGAAACTAGAGACAGTTATAGCTAAATGGATGCACATTGAGGCCATACTCTCACGTATGTAAATACCAAATAGTTTCTCTGGTGTGAGAAACTGAAAGTGTAAAAAAGGATCAAAATGTATAATAGATAATTTGAAATAGGAAGAAAAGGTCCAAAGGGGAAGGGGAAGTGGGAGGGCTAAGGGAAAAGAAAGAAGGGAAAGGAATAAATATGAGAAAAGGAAGAAATGGAAACAAGGTATTTGTAAATAGGGAGGTGTGGAGGGGTTGAAGGAAGGGCAGGGGAATAGGGAAAAAAATAAGAATCAAGATTTATCATGTAAAGGTACAAATTCCCAATGTTGAATGTCATCATATTGTATACCTAAAATGTATCAATAAGCGTAATAAAAAAATGAGTACATATTCCCAAGATAAAATGGCATAGGGTAAACATTCTCATTCCAAAAGGGAGGAATGGGGGAATAGAATAGAATATGACCAAAGCAAGACCTAAACCCAGCAGGGCAGATATTAAGTCCTCCAGCTCCATGTCTGACATCTGGGGCACATTGTGGTGAGAGATGAGTTTTAGGGGGTTTGGGAATCTCCGCCCTTACGTCTTTGCTGGGTGCAGTCCACATAGCCTCTCTTTTGGGCTGAGTCCACTCACTGGCAGAAGCTTTCCTTGGCAGACATTCCATGTTTCTAGCATCTCCAAATTCCTGGGTCTCCACTACAGCTCTGGCTTCACTTTCATAGCTTCATGCATTAACCTCTCAAGAGCTTGTGGCATGGACTGTGGCTCTCCCATATATTTTTGCCTGACCTCCCAGGCCTTCCTGTGAAATCTAGGTGGAACCCTCCATTACCCTACAACTCTTGCATTCTGCATGCCTATAAAACCAGTACCATGTGAATGGTGCAAACCAATCCAAAACACTTCCAAATCACATGGGCAGGTACAGTCATAGCAATGACCCCACTTCTCTGGTAGCAAGTTTTGGTGTTGGTCAGCTTTCCCATTTCTGGGGTAAACTACCTGACACCTTCAATTTAAAGGAATACGGGTTTATTTTGACTCAAGTTTCAGAGGGTTCGAGCTATGGTTTGCTGGCTTAGTGCCATAAACATCATGGTGGAAGGGTATGATGGGGAAAAGCTGCTCAACTCATGGCATCTGGGAAGGAGAGAGATGGGAAGAGCCTAGAGAGAAAGGGGCCAGGGACCAGATATAGTATGCTCTCTTTCTCTCTGTATCTCTCTGTCTCTCTCTCCTCTTTATCTCTCTCTCCCTCACCCTCATTTCTCTATTTCTACACACACACACACACACACACACACGCACACACACACACACACCCTGCCTTTACTGATTCTCTGGAGAACTGTGAGTAATTCAGATTCTGGTGAGATCTCTTTTGACCTCAAAGCCTGAAGAATCACTAAGGTGATATTTTTATCTCAGAATACTAAACATAGTCACATAAAAGGAGCCCAATGAGTGTTTACTGAATAGATAAATAGCTAGATGAATAGATATAAAACAGAAAAGGAAACAAAGAAAGAAAAGGTAGATGGATGAGTAACTGAGTAGCTTTTTTTAATTTTTTTTTTTTTTTTTTGGTACCGGGGATCAAACTCAGGTCCTTGCACTTGCACAGCAGGTGGTGAAACCACTGAGCTAAATCCCCGACCCAATGGATGAGTAACTGAATAGATAATTGGATGATACTGAGGTAGAAATAACTTGGCTTCTGTCACTAGGATTATGATCTTGGATATTTCTTTGCAGTTGAAATGGTCATAATAATAAATAACAATATTTGATCTACTAATGCCATGAGAACTTTTTGGCAATATTCTTTGGAATGAGATACCCCCCCAAAGCTAATGCCATCCTAGATTGAATTTGTAGACATACAGTACTCAGATAAAAAGAGCCAATAGTCCCACAGTGCTCTGCAGCACTGAGACTGCATTTGGAGTACATACTATGTGCTCTTGAGAGCTGATGGTGTTTTAGAAACTACGAAACACTCTGTACCTCTAAAGCACATTTCTCATCATCATTTTCTCAATCTCTGAGTCTAGTTTCTTTGGCTCTTAATTTAGTTGACCTTCCTAAATTTTCTGGGACTTCCCTTTCTGCCTGTCTCTCTGCTAAAGAAGCTAGACTTTTTGAACCACATCTGTGGCTCCCTGGATGTTTAATAGTTTTTCTAATGAAAATATGAGTTTTTTCACTGTAGACCCCTTAAATATAAGGCTTTGCCTGTACCTAGGAGCTCAAATTCAGCCTGTCTCCTTTTCTCCGTTTCAGTTTGCTTTCTTTGCCATTAGCTTCATTATTGGGCAGTCTTTTGTTCACATGGAAGGATGGTATATTGGCCTCTGTTGACTGCCATGTTCTTTGAGTCTAGTTCTATTTCCAACTCATTTTTTCTTTTTTCTAAAGACATCCCTCATCACAGAAGAGACATATGTGTAGTCAGCCAGCTTTGTTTTCTTGGTTGAGAGTCAGACCAATTGTCTTAATCTATTTTGTGTTGTTGTAATAAAATATCTGACAGCAAGTAATGTATAAAATAAAAGAAGCTTGTTTGGTTCATGTTTCTGATGGCTGGAGAGTCTAAACAACATGGCATTGCTGTTTGGCGAGGGTCCCCTTGCCTCTGTCACAATGTGGCAGAGAAGTGGAAAGGGAAATGACCCCATGAAGAAGAGACATGCGTGTGTGCAAGAAATGAAGAGATGAGAGAGGGTCCAGGCTTCTTCTTTTATATTATAACAATCCACTTTTAAGTGAATTAACCCAATCTTTCAAGAACTACATGAATCTCTTCCAAGGGTGGTGCCTCCATGGCATAATCATCTCTTAAAGGCCCCACCACCTCAGTACTATTACATTGAGAACCAAGCTTCCAGCACATAAAACTTTTGGAGACATATTCAAACCATTGACAAACCAACACACTGCACAACTTACAGAATATCTTCTACCAAGCCACCCTGGGATAAAGTATGCATTTCCTTCACTGGGATTCCAGATTTCTTAGCTGCAGAAGCTCTATGATGAAAAATCGTGATGTATTGAATTCTTGGCTTTCTAGGGGGGAAAAAACAGTACTCCTAAATTGGCATGGGAATACACTGGGGGCATTGGGCTCCATTTTCAGAACTCAGCTGTGGGTTTTGTGTTCAGACAATTCAGGATAAGAGGATCTCTGATTCTACCCTGAAAGAAAGAAGCCTCAACAGTCATTGAGATGGGCTAATCACGTCTGATTGAATCAAATCAGAGAGCAGCCTCACTCCGGAGGAAAATAATTATGTCTGTTTATCTATGCAACTGTCAACTGCTTTCCTCTTGTCCAAAAAAATGAGAGTTGGCCTCCTGTAATACGAACTTCCCTAGATTATTGGTATGAACATGTACAATAAGAGAAGGGTCACATCTTCACAGCACTGAACCTATAGCAGAGGTCAATAAATAGTCTTCCATTGTTTGACAATCTGACTCTCAGCCATTGATCTTGTTCTACTGTGACAAGAATTAGAAGGGCTTAGGAAATAGCTTCCCACAGACCAGGATCTAAAAGGGTTATTACATTGGAGATTTCTGCTTGACTTCAACAATGTGTTCAGATTTTCATTCAGGGTCATGAGTGAGGCCTGGCATTGGCAAATAGTTCCCTGACCCAGACAGTCAGTGTAGACTTGAACAACAAGCAGAAAGCCAGGATGCATCCCAGTTCCCACTCTGAGTGTTTCTGTCCTGGCCTCCAGAGACCAGAAAACAACCAGTTGAGGCCACCATTTTGGCTGTCTGTACTAGCAAAAATGCCAGCACATGTTTCTACTTAGAATTAGACTGTTAGTGCTGGAAGGAAAAGCCTTCTAGTTCAGTGTTTTCCAACATAAACTCTACTAAGAATGGGTAAGCTCTCTCAGTTCTTTACCATGGATCAACTAAAATTATATGGATGTAATGTATATTTATTAAACTCTTCAATAAACAGTGGAAATCCTGTTTAAGGTCTTTCTTAATTCATTTCTTTAATCACTGAAATAAAACATTAGTTCACATTAAAGACACTTTAAAGATGAATTTTATAGATTTTAAGAAGTGAAAATTATCAGTGGCAAAAGAAAGAAAAAGAAAAAAAAATGAAGGTTGAAAATCTGTCCTAGACCAATGCCCAATTGAATGTCAGAAGACACTGACTTGATTCTATTTAAACCCCTTTTGCTTCCTCTGTGAAGAGAAGGAACGGTGGCCGCAGATCAGAGTTGAGACCAAAACTCGGACATCGGTACAGTGACCTTTCCGCAATCCTCAGCTCACTCACAATGAAATCCAATAAATAATCAATGTACAAATAGATTTGGTGTCAGTAAGCTCAGAACTCCACCTAAGCAGCGAATGATTTGTATTTCCCACCTAGCAGAATTTATAGTAGACATTTTTAGATTATCTACTCCGGTGTCCAATTTCCAATATCAGTATGGAATAGCAGTTAGGATATATTTTAGTATAACAGAAAAATCTGACGAATGGTGGTCTATGCCACGCATGTGCCTATTGCTTACTTAACAAGTAGCCTGAAGGTGGAAATTGTGGAGTTGGTTCAGCTGTCTAACAAGGCCAGCAAAGACCTTCCAATTGCACAGTCCTCCATCTGTCACCTTTATTTTCAGGTTTGCTGCCTCGTGCTCTCAGGATGACCAATGCAGCCCCCAGTGGGCACATATCAGCATACAAAGTGTGAAGTAAGGAAGGGATAAAAGGTCTTGTGCTCCCGTGGCACTCTGTTCTACTCAGGAGCTAGCGATTCCCAGTATTCTTCCATCATGAGCTTACATCTCATTGCTTAGAACTGGGTCACAAGGTAGCAGTCAATTGTGAAAAAAAGAATTACTCTGGTTGCCTCAGAGCCTAGACACATTGGCACTGCACAAACTAACATTTGGTTAGCAAGGAATAAAGGGGAACAGCCTTGGTCTAAATGCCCATTGCCACCCTACACCCTGACACTGGAAGAAATGGGTATGGGCTGGCACTCCGCTTCCTTCCATTATCATGAAGCGCTTCAAGCTCTGTCTGCACTTCCAGAACCTTCCACTTTGCTCTCCTCCAATGCCTAAGAGCTTTGAGAAAGGAGGTCTAAGGGATGGCCCACACTTTCACATGTTTCCTTCCTGCAGCCTCCCCCGAGGAATTCCCTAAACTGCAAATGGGGTGCTCTGAGAGGACCCACGTATCGAGGGAGCTGATGTCAGTAACAGCCTAGCATACTCACCTCAAGGTACAAAGTGCTCTGCAGATTTACAAAATTTTTACTTTTTCAAAGCCAAGAAAAGTATTTCTCTTACACTGAAATTTTAGGTGCTGTGATGTGGAAGTTGGAATTGGGAGAGGAGCTGTTTAGAGGCTCTCCTGGAGCCCCCATGAAAGGGACAGTTTGCCCTGCCCAGGGGGACAGGTGCTGGCCCTAGATGGCCTCTGCCCCCACTACTCCCTCCTGGGTGCTCATTGCCTAGCAGCCAAGGTCCTCAGTTGTCTCCCAGGCAGTGCAAGGGAGCAGGCTCCACAGCCATTATGTCCAGCCAGCAGCTCACTCCCAACAAGCCTGCAGCTCTTTGTGAATGTCCAAACACCTCAAACCACGTCCTTGTCCCCAGGCCTGGGAGAAGGAATGCTTCTCTTGAAGAGGTCTCTTAATGTGTGCCGGTGTGACAGAGGCTTTGTGTTCTAGCAACACACACCTGAGATGCCTGAGTGTTGTCACCAAGATTCCTGCTCTGTCCCCCAGGTGTCCCTGAGGTTGTAAAATGGCTGAGCACATCTGTACAGCAATATACCTCGGTTGCGGAGCTCTTTTCTCTGAAAGTGTTGCTGTTTCCCCCTCCAGACTGGGAACGCCCGGAGCCTGAGGCCCATAGCCCATGTGTCACACAGCTCTTGTGCCTGGCCCCAGCCTGTCGCTCACAGGGCACTCAGCAACAGCTCTAGCAGTGTCACAGGAACATGGAGACCAGGGAGGAAAATGAAACTCTCCTTGGGTCAAAGGCAGGCAAAGAAAGGCAATAATGGCCTCCACCTTCTGGCAGAAGACCCACCGCAGTGTCCTGTGGTTCCAACTTCTGACACACCCTCAGGCACACCCTCCGGGCCCACAGCTGCCTTCTTATAGGTGGTAATTTTCCCCATGGCCAGAGCCGTTTTCTGTGCTGGCTGAGATCCATCAATAGAGCTCACTCCCACTCCAAGACCTTCGTTCTTCTTCCTTCTTTCTATGCACTGATGACACGAGTGTCCTTATTACAGCCCCATGCACAGGCTCTGTCTCCCATCTCTCTGTCAGATTTCTTCACCTACAGGCACCCACATGACTGAGGGTTTTGCTAGAAAGCAGCCTGCCCTGGCCTGACATCAGGGATGTTTATTCTCTTCCCCACCTTTTGTTCTATGCACATCTTCATTTTTCCTCTGTTTCTTATTCCTCTGTTGGCTCTCTCTCTCTCTCTCTCTCTCTCTCTCTCAAATTCCCTTATCCCCTATGACATGCTTTGAGGACAAAGAACAAAGGACAGGAAGATGCCAGTAGCCATAATCATCAGGACTAAGACGCCTGAGTGTCCCCCAGATCTCTAGAAGATTCTGTGGGCAGGGGTGTTGGTGTTTGTTGGGGAAAGCACCATCCAGGCATGGGAGAGAAAGCATGAACTGGAGCGCCTGCCAAGTATGAGACTCAGGGAAGAGAGGGTGTGGAGAGTGCCATCCAGAACCCAGGAGCGCCAGCTTCTAGGCTCCACTATGAACCCAGAGCTCCTGGGAAGATGGCTGCTGAGCTGGCTTTGTGCCTTCATGCTAAGACATGGCCTTTTTCTCCTGCACTTCCTGACATTCAGAATCACCAGGGTGCAGAGGATGCATGCAAGCACATGCTGCTATTTCCAGCTGTGCCCAGCCCTGGAGCACCAAAAGCCCCCTGTGCTGACTCAGACCAGAGTGAGACTGAGGCCCCTGAAGGAACTGAGGTAGACTGGAAGGAAGCAACTGATAACCAACAAATTACTATGCACAAGTTCCCCGTTTCTCAGTTTCCCTAGATTTCAAAGAGGAATCATACTCTACTTCCTCTGCATGAGTTTTGGAAGGATATCAAGTGCTTGGCACTGAAAGTGTTCGTTTTATTAGTTTACCCCATGACATAGGCACCATTATTATCCCATTTGCCACAAAAGAAATGGAGCCCCAAAGAAAGTAAATAATTTGCCCAAGAGCACACAGCTGGCAAGCAGCCAGGGTGGATTCTGAACCCAGGCTGTCTGCCTGCAGGGTCAGTGCTCAGACAATCAGACTGTACTTTTCATGATGTGTAAATGCAAGTGCTCAAAATCGGCAAAAGTTTCCTCTTATAAACGAGGTCAGGTGGAGAAAGATTTCTCCGAGCGAGAAAGATTATTGGCTCAGTGTCAGGCTCCTGGACAAGTTAGCCTTCAACTGATGTCAGACAAAAAAATATGGTTCATGATATGGTTTGAATACAGTTTGTCTCCACCAAAACTCATGTTGAGGCTTGGTCCCCAGAGAAGTGGTGCTGGGAAGTGTGACCTTTAGGTGGGGTTAATGTCTCTCTCATAAGACTGGGTTAGATCTCACAGGAATGGGTTAGTTCTCATGACAGCCAGTTGCTCTAAAGTGAGTCAGATGCTTTGTTCACACCATCTCACACCTGTGCTCCTTCCACATGTGCCAGATTCTCCTTTCTGCTTCTCTGCCATGATATAGCACAGCACGAGGCCCTCACCAGAAGCCGTGCAAGATGCTGGCATCATACAGTCTCCAAAACTGTGAACCGAAATGAAAGTTTTTCTTTTACAAATTATCCAGCCTTGGGTATTTTGTTATAACAAAATAACAAAAGGTGGGTTAGCACAGAGGTGTTAGGTGGGTGAGCTCTGAAGTGTACTCTACAACATTTTACATAGGACCTGGGGACTTAGCCCCAGCTGCCCATAGCACTGACCTGCTCAACACACATCCTTTAGCAGGCACTGTGGTGAAGCTTGCATTTGTGAGCCAGAATGAACTCAGACACCATTCAGCTATCCACCTCATGACCAATGGAAACCCACTGCATTTATGAAATTTGTGCAAGGCCCCCCAGTTGGTTAAGGCATAACTGGAATTAGATTTCAGGGCTCCTGACCTCAGACCCCTTTTTTGCTTGCTTCTGGGGATTGGGTAGTAAATAGGCTAGAACCAAGTTCCCATGAAGGCAATAAGGTCGTAACCCCTCTGCTAGAATTTCTTGGATTCATATCTATGGATTGATCCCATCCCATTCCATGCTGCCAGTCATGGCATCTGGGAGACTTATGTTCCCTTGTGCGGCATGGGCTTTGACAGAATCCAATGCAGTTTGGATCTTGCAACAGCATTGACTTGCCATGCAACCTTGAACAACCTGCTGAAATTTTGTGCTCCTGTCTGCAGTGCCGGATAACAGAGCCGTCTTCACAGAATGACTGTGGGAATCAAATGAATCATTGAAAAGAAAAGTCTTGATAGGAGCTCAGCAAATAGTAAGAATGCTGTTTTCTTTTGTGGTGTTTTATAATGGTGAGGCTTCCATTGCCTTTGAATAATCAGAACGAGCATCAAAATCAAAGACTAAGAAAAACATAAGGGAAAATTATCACATGACATAAATAACCAACTGATATGTTTGATATAACTGAGACTTATGAAGCACATCATGGCATAAATATAGATGGTATTTCTCATGCTGTGAGGTAGACTTCATGGGAATTCTTTCACATACTGGGAAACTGAGGCACGTGATGTGAGAAGTTTTCTTAAGTTCCCACAACTGGGCAGTGGTGGAGTTTGGACTCTAAATGGAGCCTCTCCCCTCCTAAATATGTGTTCTTTCCACTGTGTTGAGGAAGGAATTGAAGAGTGACGAAGTGAATAGAATTCTAGCACAGTCTGAGAGACAATGATAAGGTCTAAAACAGGCTGCCTGGGACTGTGGGGGCCAGAAACATAGGCGCGGTCAGTTGTGCGGAGATAAAGGCTTCAGTGTGTTACAAAGGAAACCACCAAGGAGAACTGAATCAGAAAGAGAAGAAAATTAAGTAGATAGTAAGTGTGTGTGTGTGTGTGTGTGTGTGTGTGTGTGTGTGTGTGTGGAGGGAGAGAGAGAGAGAGAGAGAGAGATTGAATATATAAATATGTGTGACACCAGCAGAATTTCCCCCCAGAAGCAAACTTTGAGAGTGAGATTAGTATGCAGGATGTTGATTAAGAAGAGACCTTGGGATCCACATCTGAGGAAGGACAGGACAGAAGCAGGAGCATCCAGATAGAGCTGACCAGCTGCTAGAAAGAAAGCTTAATGGACTAGACCAACCCTATAGGGAGCTGTGGAGCTAGAAAGGTCTCTCGGACATGAGGGAGATGGTCAAGTCTTTATATTCCTGTGTTGATCACTCCCTGGACACAGGAGCCCTAGGAAGGGGCGAGGCGTTCTCTCCTGCTAAGGCCACTACAGCACTCCCAGCAACAAGTCCTTCCTCAATGGCAGACTTGAGTGGCTTGTCAGTGTGCCTACCAAACGCATATGTGTGAGTGTGCTTATGTCTGAGTGTGAGTGTACAGTATGCATGTGTGTGATCTCTGCCCTGCTGGAATTGGGCTCCAGCACTAAATTCTCATGGGAGTCCTTAGCCCTCTGACATCACTGTCTCTGTCAGATCGGGGAGGACCAGGATAGCAGAGCAGCAGTCAGCATCAGCCTGCCCACCGAGGGACTACCAGATGGAGGCCCAGAGCTGCCCATGGCAGCAGGCAGGGTAGGACCCCCAGTTGCACACTGAGAACAAATTATGCAGGGAAGTCACATATATAGCTGGGGACATAGGGAAAACACCTCACCAGAGAGTGGCTCAGGGACCGTGAAACTCAGAGGGGCAGAGAGCAAGACAGACACACATGCAAGGAGAGACATAGAGAGAGACCAATTCACACACAGAGGGGGAACAAAACCACCGATATAATCAAAGAGAGACAAAGACAGACAGACACAGAGGACAAGAGAGAGAACACAAAAATACAAAAGCAGGCAGAGAGATAGATAAAGAAGTGGAGAGACAGACAGAGTGAGATACAAGAAGAATACAAAGAGAAACAGAGTGTAAAGACAGAGAAGAGAAAGACAGCAATAAAGAGAGACAGGGAGGTACACAGGGAGAGACCCAGAGGGAGACAAAGGGACGAGAAGAGAGACTGAGAGAAAACAGGTGGCATGTGGGAGAGGCAGACACCAGAAGAGTTCAGCTACTCTGGAGAAAATATGAGGATCTCTCGGAATTCCTTGTTAAAATCCAAGTATTTCTTTAGAAATTACCTGTTTCTTTACCATCAGACCCAGAAAATGGGTCTAACTTATTCCAGACAGGTGAATAAGAAGCCAACTCTCACCCAGGTCCCTGGGGCAGAGAGAGAGAAACCTCAGTGGTTGAGGAGGCTATTCCGACTGGGCCACATTGGAAAGCTGGGTTCCATTACCTCACTGCAGGCAGCAGGGCTGAATTTCCTTTGAACTTCCTCCCAAAGGCTGGTTCCCATGTACGATCCTGGCCTGCCCTCCAGCCCTGAGCCTTTGCAGAGTGCTCCCCTATACACGGAAACCACTCACATAACAGCTGAGCTGCAGAGTCTCAAAGCCGCTGAGGCCTGGAGCCTCCTCCCAGTGGTCCCTGACCAGGAAAGGCAACAACAGCTCCGGGGAATGGATGAGAGGGGCTAATGGGAACAGAGCAGAGAAAAAAGGTGGGGAGACAATACCCAGAGGCCAAAACCAGACAAGAGCAGGCGAGAGAGAGGTGCTGAAAAGCCAGACCAAGAGAAGAGGCCCAAGAAGAAGCCTTAGGGGTTGGAAAGAGGGAGGCAGGAAGCTCACACATGGAAAATCACCACCTATAAATGTAGTGCCACTGCAATGATGACATTCTGTTGGAGCTCCTTGTGGCCCCTAGAGAAGCAAGGAAGAATGTTCTGCTATTATGTGCAACCAGGCTGAGCTGGACCAAGCCAGGTCCAGTGATTGGAAACAAATATAGGGGCTGTGGAAACACCACACACCACACACACACACACACACACACACACACACACACACACACACACCAGCATATCTGTCTTCTTCCTAAGAGCTGCTTCCTGGTAGGAGGGGCTATGTAGCCTTGGCCCACCTGGAAGAGAAGTTGAAGGTGACACCTGCTGCCCTATATTTGAGGCCCAACTGTGTCCTGCAGGTTGTCAGAAGCACACCAGGGGAGGAGAAGATCTTCAGACCACAAGGATCACAGTGTGGTCCACCCACAGGCACACCCAGACTCTTTCCATCTGGGTTCCAATAGGTTCCTTCAGCCTATTTTATCTTTATTCCTTTCCTTTTTGCCAAGATATTTCTTCTGTGTCGATATTAAGCCTCCATCACCCAATAGCTGAACGTTTCTGTCCAAGTATGAATGTAAAGGCAAGATACACTCCTGAGAAGTCTCATACAAGAACAATCAGCACTTCACAGAACTGAGTGGTGAATTCCTTACAACACAGAACTCCCTTCTAATTTATCTTTTGTTTTCAGCAGGATCTTGTACTAAGTTAAGTTTACTAAAATTGAGATAGAACTGTATGTCTTCAAAACCAGTGATTCTCCTAATGTACGCATAAGTAAGTCACTTGGAGAACTTGTTGAAATGCAGATGCTTGGGAGTTCTGGGGAGGGGCTAAGATTTTTAATTTCTAACAAGTTCCTGGGTGATGTTGATTTGCTTGGTTCATGGACTACACTTTAAGTTACAAGGGCCTATCCTATACAGTCAATTGTGAAACATGGTCCAGTCTGAGAGCACCAGAATTTATTCCTAAACACCTTACAGACACAGGGATTGTCTGAGGTCTACGGTGTGCCATAGCCAAGAAGATTAGGTTTAGTATTTGTCTCAAGGAGGCAGTGTGGTATAATGGACAGAAGTACCTTTGAATTCAAACAGACTCGATCTCTAATTCCTCCTTCACTATGTACAAACTGCTTGTCTGCTTAAAGTTAATTAAATTTCTGGCTCCCAACTGTCTCGTTTGTAAAGTGAGGATATTAGACTTTATCAGATTGTGAGGGAAAATTCAAGGTAAGAAAAATTCAGGTGAGTCTGGCTGAGTGCATGACTTTCTTGACCCTTTGCATCTTCACTTTCTAAATACAAGCTCTTATCTGAATTGCTTCTTTGGCAGTTAATCCTAGTCTGAATGCCATATGCTACATTTTAAAAACTACGGTCTCCTTGTAAAGTTTCACCTCTCCTGATCTTCTTCTCAACTGGATTATAAACTTATCTTCAAGTTCTTAAATATAGAATCTTGAATTTAACTGCTGCTCACTACGTGCAAGTTCAGTGGATCGACAGATGGATGGATGATTGGGTGGGTGGATGAATGGATGGATGGAGAAAGTCATAAAAGTGTGTTGATTTCTACTCCTACTACTCTATGAAGAATACAGCATGGTGGATATAGCAACCTTTCTCTTCATCTTCCTGAAGCTGCTAGTCCGACCCAAGTTGAAGAGAAAGACAGTGCCTTTTTCCCATTGGTGCATGGGAAAGAGCATGTAGGGAGGTAATGAGGACAGAGAACCTGATGCCTCCAGCAAGGGTGGCCACTCTATTAGGTGATGTTAAAGGATCACATAGCAGGATCTAGCTCTTCCATCCTGGTAGGAATGAGAAGGTCCCAATCTTCCCCAGCCCCTGTGTGGGACAAGAACTGGGCTTGCTCAGGCCACCTTGTGGCAAGTACAAATCATGGGGATGCCACTGTTCAGAAGAGGCCAGGTTCTACATTGCCTATGTGAAGAAGAAAGTTTCTAGCAATTTCATAATTCATAAATGCTGAGAAAAGACTCATCAGAACAATTATGACATTGCTCTTTGTATCAGTCAGTGCTTACTAGAGGAACAGATTTAATGTAGGAGATACAAATATACAAGAATTTACAAGACTGACTTACAGTGGCTGCCCACAGAATCAGACGTGGGAGAGTACAAAAGGTCTGTCTGTGTGCTGGAGATCTGAATGATCTAGTCAAAGGTCTGGAGCTCACTGCAGTGTCCCATGTGAGTCCATATCAAGAGGCTGAAGGGTCTGTGCTGGAAGCCAGGAGACAATATCCAAGGTGAAAGCAAAAACTGGAGCTCTTCTGAAGAAACAGAAGTGACCCTTCCTATTTCGTTTCCCTTTTATACCATTCTGGTGACTATCCTCCCTAGCTGGGGCAGGTCTTCCACACCCAGAACCATGCTGATCCAATTCAGTTGGGCCTTTCTTACTCAAGTTGACACAATCAGTTAACTATCACATTCTTTATCCCATGGGTACCCTAGGACCATTTTATTAGAAGGATCATTACTCCTAATGGGGACTTGTACTTTTTTCCTAAAGGTTAAAGGCCAGGCCTACTGTGAAATCTGCTCTCATTGAGGCCCCCTATCAGCTATTTCCAACAGAAGAAAAGGTGTCATTCAGATCTGGGTTCAGTGAATAGCTAACTGCACCTGCTAAGGAGAATGAATTTATTCCAACAGCCTTAGGTAAATGATTCTCTTATCCACCCAAAACATAAGTGTGTCCTCAGAATGAGGATTCACAGTGACATTTACCAGCTTGCCAAGTTCACTGTCTAGCTTTCTGTTTTCATTACTAATTGTTATGGCATTGTATTTGCTCTCTTTGATTTTGTGTAATTTCCTTGGCTTTATAGGAGAGTCCAGACTTAGGTCTTACAACAGGTCCTGGAGAATGGTTGGTCCCCAGGGATCCCATCCCACTTCTGTGACTTCATCTCTGGGTGTGTTCAGCTAGTCCTTTCCCGGATTCTCCCCAAGGAAGAATCCTCAGCTTTCTTGTCTCTCAGATAAGGAGCGTGGGCCAGATGGTGGCTTGGCTCCCTTCCAGCAATCTGAGACCATATATTAAGAGGCTTCTGTTTTTAATTCAAATACCCAGCAAGTTTAGTCACCTCCATATCTTGAGGTTGCAGCATGAGAAAGATATTCCTGGGTAGGAGCTGATTGGAAATTTGAGAGAGAAGAATAGAAGAATCTCTGGGTTAAGGAATCGGGGTATATTTGAATCAAAATGGACTTGGTGATCTCTAGAGGTGCTAGATTCCTTAGTGCTATAAACAAGGAAACCAGAAAGGACTAATGTGGTCATACGTTTTTCTCTTGTGTAAAAGAGATGGTTGGACAGTAACCAATAGAAAAGGTTTAAATTCTAAAATGTGTAGTTATTGTGTTTAAAGAAAATACACATTAATGTTTTGTCCTCAGTTACACCTGTGATAAGACTGGTGCATGTTCCCCATCCTCTGCTGAACACATCTTATGCTATTTAGTTCTTTATGAATTATATATTAGCCACCTTTCTGTTGCTAGGACAAAATAACTAACACACAAAACTTAAAGGAGGAAGGTTATTTCGACTCATGGTTTCCGTGCATAGTTGGCTGGCTCTGAGGCAGAAACATCATGGTGGAAGTTCATGGCGAGGAAAGCTACTCTACTCATGGCAGCCAGGAAGCAGAGAGGAAGGGGCTTAGCACAGGATATACTCTTCAAAGGCATGCCCTCCGTTTCCTATCCTCCAACTGGGCCCCACCTCCTAATAGCCCATTCAATTATGAACTCATCAATAGATTAATCTATTGATAAGGTTAGTGCCCTCCTCATCCAATCACCCCTTTAGGCCTCACCTCCGAACATTGCGGCATTGAGGATCAAACCCTTAAGATATGAGTCACTGGGGGACAATTGATATTTAAACCATAAGAGTATTCTCTCACACTGACTTTGTGGTAGGCCATGTGATCAGCATTAGCCAGTGGGACACTAACAAATATGAAGCAGGCAGAAACTTAATAATCATTCGCACATTAGCTCTTGTCCCCTTATACACTCTCAGGGGCACTCCCTCTTGGAGCCTCACTGCCATGTGGGGAGAAGCCCAAGCTCCATGGAGGAGCGCTGGAGGAGCACTCTGGCTGTGCTCCCAATGAAAAGCCAGCACCAGCTCACCAGCACATGAGTGAGTCATCTTGGAAGTGGGTCTTCCACCTGCCATTGAGACACCCCAGTGAACGTTGCATGGAGTGACAAGCCCACTGCAGCAAGCTCTGCTTAAATTACAAAATCGTGAGCAGATAAGCAATTGCCGTTGTTTGAAACCACAAAAATGTTTAGAGCAGTTGAGTGTGCAGCAGTAGATAACTAGGACACCTCATTCATGTTTACAGAGATCTGGTCTTTCTCCTTGGGTTTGACAGAATTCCCAATAGGGGTCTCCATATTGCTTCATGGGTTTCTTCTGGAAGTTCAATTGAGAGTCTTCAATCCTATTGTGGTGAGAAAATACTGCTAAATAGCTTTCAAATTCCACCTTTGCAATAATAATGGCCAGTTTGGTTCCCTGTGCATATGTCTTTGTGAATATAAGCTTATTTTCTTTCCCAAGATAAATATCTTTTGCATAGACAAATAAGGGCTGGTGAGCTAGAAAGAGCTGATTTAGGGAAAGTTTCCATCGTTTGCTTGCTTATCAGGTGCTTATGGGGTTTGAATGCATCAAGGTCCCAAACCTAAAGGTTAATGTTTTGACACTGAAAATCCATCAGTCAGAGGGTGAGGATAAGGGGACAGTTTGCATTAATTATTAGTCTGACGCTTAATTTGAATCAATGAAAATGCCAGAATGACGGAGGTGTTTGGACTGAATAATAATCAGCGAGACTGACATGGGCCTGATCAAAGAGGTGGAGGAGAGGAGGAGGACAGTGTCTGCCAGCAGCAAACAGGCTGAGGAGGCTGAGCTGTGGCAGGATAGGAGGGAAAAACAAGTCTTCACCAGAGTCACCAGGAGAGACTGAGAGGAGAAAAGGGGTCTCAAGGCCAGGCAGGGCAGAGCTGATCTGCTGTTCTGCTGGTTTGAGCCTTGGAAGGAATTCCTTTCTGGAACATCCTTGAAACTGCTGAGCTTCTGAATCTGCTAATGGTTGCCCTTTGAGAAACGGGCAAGTTCTGGAAGATTTTGCATATCAAGAAGCCACATCTGGAGACCAAGAATGTCCCCTTGGATCTTAGATATCAACTATCTCAATGAGCTACTTTAGTTTGCAGATGGATGAAGTAAATCTCAGAGACTGAAGGGATTTTAACCAAAGTCACACAGCTGGTAAGGGACAGAGGTAGCCAGACACTCAGACCTTCTAACTCACCCCTCCCAGCTTTCTTTCTCCCATGATCCAGTATCTGGAAGTTTCATGTAGATGAATTAACATATTTCTCCCCTTTGATGGGGAGCACCAGGAAGTTAGGTGCATCCTTGGTGGGGAAGAGGAAGGGGTAGCTGGCTAATTCCTAGGATTTTCAAGAAACCAAGTTCTTTTGCTCCAAAAGCTTATCTAAAATTCCACAAAAAATTCATCTCTTTGGATTAAACATTTCTATTTTACTATGGGTCTTTTAAAAATATAAGTGCCCCTGGATGTGGTAGTATAAAGATAACTCATTTGCATCTTAATATGGGTTAATATAATCACCCCAGCTGCTCATTTCACAAGCATGTACTGAGCACTTCCTGTCCTCCAGACCCTGGAATCCCAAAGTGGAGTCCACTTCATGGGGGAGACATACGGATCAAGACAATACAGCAACTGCCTTTTGCTGATCATCTGCTCTATTCAGGGCACTGGATAAAGGGTCCCATTTAAACCAAATTTCTCTCTTTGTAGTATTCCATACTTTCCCAAAGTCATACAGCTAGTGAGTTACGAAGCTAAAGTTTGAACCCAGATTTGTCTGATTCCAGGTCTGAGTGTTTTCCAGAACCTCACACAATTACCCAGTGCCTAAGATATGCACCAGGTGTGATTGGAAGAACATGGAGGCAGCAGGACCAGTTGCTTAGACTTTAAGGGCTACTGGGCAGGTAAAGGTGAAGGATAGAGACAGGGCATCTTACATTGTTTGGGAAGCGGTACCATAGACTGAGGGAAGAGCTTGGACAAAAGCGTAGAAAGATGAAAGGATAATTCATTTTCAAGAAGCTATAAATAGTTAATCATGACTAAAGCCAAGGACTTGAGGAGATCTGCTCAGAAAACTAAGCCAGGCATGCAGGTAGGGTTGCACTAACACAAGCTAGATTTTGTCCTGAGCTTGGGGGAAGTCTTTGGCTAATGTTAAGCAGAAGAGCTTTTGAAAAGACATAGCTTTGAAGACCTAAGCATTAGCTTAGGAACACAGATCCCGGTGTCAGATCTGGATTCCATTCTGAATCACATTATAGAAGTAGTTGTTTAATTGTTCTCCTCCCCACTGGAATCCAAACTCTCTGAGGTCATCAACCATGTCTTGTTGATCACTGCTGTAAGCATGGAAGTCTCTGGAATATAGTTGAGACTTCTGGGAGCTCAGTGGTTGTTCCTTCAAATTCATTCTCCCTTTCTTCCTGGACACATTGCTACCCAGGTAGTGATGACTTTTCCAGCCTCCCTTGCAGCTAGATGCAGTCATGAAATTACTTTTCTCCTAATGGAATGAAAGTGTGTAACTTTGACTCATTTACTTTAGAAATTACTTGTCCTGAACTTGATCGCCCCTTTAATCTTACCACAAGCCAAAACACAAATGTGCCCTAGCCCAGCCTAGACCTTACAGATGACAGCAACACCCTAGAAGATGGAAGAAGACAAAAGTGAAGGATCCTGTATTCATAAAAATCACATGAAGCCAACCTTCCCTACCAAGCTACACCACAAACCTTAGGACTAATATATGAGAGACAAATGAAGTTTTCTGTTTAGCCACTGGACTAGGGGGACATTTTGTTACAGTGGCTCAGCCTTTATCCTAATTAATGCAATGCTCAACAAATGTTTGTTGAACAAACAAATGAAGTATATTGGTCTGAAAATGTTATCAGAATCTTATTTTAATTCTGCAATGATACCCTACTTTGAATGCAGGCACCCTTTCTCTGTTTATGATCCCCCAAGCACATAGATTGTTGGATTGAATTAAGTAGAATAAAGTTGATTCTGATCAGGTAAGTCTCCCTACACCAGCTATTTTAGTAGTCTGCTTTGCTAGAAAGGGAGAAGGATTATCTCCTTAGACTGATGATAGTTAAATAAGTGTTTGAGGCTCTTTGGATAAGAAGGAGTTACTAAGTCCACAAAAAGTAGAAGCAGAACTACTAAGGTAAAAACCTCATGGATGACACTAGAAATTTTACAGAATTACAGCTGGCAGAGCTCAAGCTTTGCACAGCTGCTGAAAAGTCACAGGGGAGACAGGGAACCCCTCTCTGTGGAGAGAAGTACTCTAGCAGGGGAAGTGCATCAAATTTAACAACATTGCCACATACACACCCAAAACCCTGTGCTGCTGAGAACTCGTTAGTTACATCGGATGTGACATATGGGTGGGTAATATAGTCTGGAGCCTAGATTTCTTTAATTAACCAATAGCAATCAGGAGTGAGGGAAATTCCAAGGGAATGGTAATTGTCTGGAAGTTCTGGATGCCTTCAGGCTGAGCCTCAGGCCAGAAACCCAGCCAGCTCTGTCCCAGGGAAGCCTGCTGAGCCAAGGTCACGACTGCCATTTTACACAGCGTCCTTTTTCAAAAAGGTTTAGAGCACAGCTGATTGTTGTGGGTGAGGATTTCCTCTGTGATGTAGACAGACTTTGGAGAGGGAGCTGGCTGCTTAGGACTTCCCATGTACACAGGAGTGAACCTACATCGTGCTAAGATTCCAGGGACCAACCTGTGTAGCCACTGGGTGACCAGTGACTGGGGGAAGTCGAGTAGATTCAGTTTTTTTCATTCAAGCAGGACAAATGTATAGCTAGTGTATACCAGGTGAGAGGCTAGAGCTAAATATTTAGAAAAGAATTTTAAATGTTTGAAAAGAAACGTCAAAAAGGGTTTATAAAATGTGCCTATAATATCCAAAAGGATTGCAAACTCCTAGCGATAGAAATTGCATTTTGTTTTGCCTTGGTTTGGTTTCTGTTTTTCCAGGCTACATTCTCAGCCTTTTCTATTTTGAGACAGAGTCTTGGTACAAGATATGGTCCTCTTTCATGAGTATCTTTATGGGATTTTATCAAAAATAAGGTGAACGCTGCTGCTGAGTGTCAACCAAAGGAAAGGCAGGTTCGTAAACATTACACTGTGTCCTCGTCCACCTTATTCACCAGATCTGGCACTACACTACTTCTGGTAGCCCCTCAAAGTCAAAATGACCATGGAAGGTAAACATTTTGAATAGATTCAGGACACTGAGGCAGCCACAACAGCACAATTAGAGATGTTTACAAAAGAGGACTTCCAGAGCTGCTTCAGAGAGTGGCAAGAAAGACAGGATAAGAATGTTTGAAGCAAAGGGAAGCATTTCAAAGGGGATTAATGACAATGTGTTTTTTCAGTGTAATAAATTTTAAATGTAAACATTCACCATATTTTCCGATCACAATTTGTATATCCACATGGGACCAACTTCATACTCTCCAGGGAATAGGAGCCCAGTAAATGTCAAATTGAATAGAAGTTTGGAGAGAGATGCCAAGTAGGCCATCAGTAGGTTGCTTTAAAAGCACTTTGACATCAGCTTTAATAAACTGACAAGAATGTCATATGAATTTTTGGCCTGTAAACTGATGCCTCTAAAGTGATAGAAATTTTTATTTCCCCCTTATTTAAAGTTGTTGAAACGATTCCTTACAATCTTGCTTCCATTATTCTCCATTTGCTTGGCAAGCTCCTTTCTCCCGATAAGGCAAAAGTAAACAAACACCCTTTGGGCCTCTCTCTGGATCTTCACAAATTCCAAATAAGAACAGTCTGAATTAATGAGGTTTTTAATTTACTATTCTAAGTGGAGTTGAAAGATAAACAGCCCTCTTCTGTCTGAGCCACAGGACCCTGAGCTCAGATTGTTCCCAGGCTCCAGTCAGGATATATAACACCATTAAGGAGTTAAACTCCAAGAAAGGGAAAATACAAGGTGGTTCTGGGTCCCTAAACCTTTTTAAAGAGAGCCTCATGCATTAACTTGAACTTGCAAGGAGGTCATGTCTTTGTTCCTGTCCCAACATTATGCCTTTGGGAAGCAGAAGGGGAGTTGGAAATGCAAGACTGCTGGCAGAGACCCATAGGTGTGGAAGGGGGAGGAAGCAGGAGTGGGCAGAGGTTGGTGGAAGCCAGAACTAGGGGTGGGATGGGGGTGGGGAGGTTCATCCTGATGAGCATGCTGAAGACAGCCAAGCCAGCAAGGTACTCTTGATCAGGGATGCCTGGAGAGAGCCTCTTATTGGGCAGAAATGGCTGGACCCCCCAACACACACAGATCAGATGGTGCAGGGTGCGGACCACCTAGGAGGAAGGCGTGACCAGGGGCCAGACAGATCTCAGCACCTGAGGTACTTCCCTGAAGGAGCTGACAGCTGGAGGCCTGCTGCAGACCACACTCTCTGCAGCTGGGCAGCAAGGCCTTCCTCGAAGGAGGATCTGGGCAGCACATCTCTGTCTATGACAGCTCCAGAGGCAACACTGGTTCTAAGGGCTGCCCAGGGCTTCCCAGCTGCTCGGAGCCTCCAGGCTGGCCCCTCCACCTGGCCTGCCAAGCACCCACCAGGCTCCTGGGTAGAACTACACAGAAGCTACTCATGTCTTCTTGTGGAGTCACTGCTCCTCCTTTCCTTTCCAGACCCTCCCTGGTTTTCCATCTTTCTTTCCTGTAATGATATTTGTTTTAAAAATAGGATCAAACATCAATTAACTGCTCCAGCCACTAGAGCATAGACCGGTCCCTACTCTCAAAAAGCTTAGATTCCAGAGGGAACAATGCTATTGAACTCTCAACCATATCAATAGTTTTATGACAGATTTGATAAGTATACAAAAGAGGCACCTGAAGCATTGTAAGTGCACTGCCTACTAAATTATTCAAAGGACCAGTAACGGCTACCATTTGTGAGGTGTTGGCTGAGGCCAAGCACTGCTCTAAGACCATCTATGCTCATATCTGTTTCTCACGGCAAGCCCAAGAGGAAGGTTCTGCTACCCTTCTCATGTTGAGGGTCAGAGAGGTTGAGTGGCTCGTGCACTACCACTCAGCTAGTAAGTGGTTAGAGGAGGTTTTCAACCCATGTAATCTAGCTTCATATGTATGACTTTAACCTTTAGGCTGCACTGTCTCTCTTAATTATTTGATATAGATAACAAGTTACAGGGACCACCTGGGATGGGCAGGAAGCAGAGAGATTGGTGGGCACAAAAAGTGCTGTGGAGGACCTTACAGAGGAAAAGGGCTTGGAAACATAAGCAGGAAGAGAAAAGGGACAGTTCAGATGGCAGAATGTCATTAACAAGGCATAAAAGAAATAAGAGTGGGATGCATGTCTGAGTTTAGAGGTAAGAATTCGAGACCAGGTAGTTTATTTGGGAGATCATTCTAGAAAATACTAGTAGGAAAGTGAGGGGAAGAGAAACAGGACAGGAAGACAGCTAATCAAGGGTGTGCTTTCCAGCTAGTTATCAATCAGAGAGCAATTCCTCTGGGGAACTCTGGGGGGCAGTATAGCACATGTCCCAGTTATTCCAACCAAGGTGGCAAGAGAGCTGTGGTATTTATCCACCAGGGTGCTCAAAAAGGGAGGCAGAAGGTCTGAGTCTCTGGTGGGAGACGTGATGATGGAAGCAGAGGTTGGAGCTGTGTGAGGAAGGTACCACCAGCCAAGGAATACAGGTGACCTCTAGAAGCTGGAAAAGGCCTGGCTACAAGTTCACCCTTCAGAGTCCCCAGAAGGAGCCAGCTTCCCAGCCCCTTAACTTAAACCTAGTGCTACTGATTTTTGACATCTAACCTCCAGAACAGTAAGATAATAAACATGTGTTGTTTTAAGTCACCAAATTTGTGATCATTTGTTACAGCAGCACCTTGTGTTTGTGCAGTATGTAAATTTAGAAAGAATTTTCCCAGTGGCACCTCACAGCAACCCCTGATGGTAGATAAGGAAGATCTAGCTTCCATTTTCCTGAGGATACTGAGGCTTAATAAGCCAAAGTGTTTTTCCTGAGCTGCTCAGCACCTTGGCAAAGGAAGCAGTTTCTTCCTGTACAGCGCTCCTGCTCTGCTCCTGACTCTGCATGGCCTACATGCTATAGACTCTCCACCTCAGAAGCAGTCTTCTGCTTCTGGAAGTCACTGGTCCATCTGTAGCTTTGCCTGGGCCTGGGAAGCCCCTCACAGTGTTACCATTGGAGGCCCCATTCTTTGGAGTGATGGCCTTGGTCCAGGAGGGAAGGCAGTCATGCTAGACCCACTCTCAGGGATGGTCTTACACTGAACAATTCCTTGAATCCACCTGCCCTTGACCTCCATTTGCTGACCTTAATCCATGAGACTGCAAAGAGAACCTTCTCACAAGTTCAATAAGAAGGGGCCTCCCAAATGTTGGTCTCTTTCATTTAACCCCAAGAGGTAGCAACAGAAGATAACTCTGCAACTGGTTAACTGAGTGACCTTGGGCAAGTTACATTGCCTCTTCCCAGCTCACTTTTCTGGTGAAACAATAATTTCTTGCTTGCCTTTCAGAAAAGGGAGAATTGAGAGTCACTTCTGTAGCATCACTTGAGTAAAAAAGCTTGCCACAAAGCATTTTATCTGAATTATTTGGGTGCCTGAATTTATACTATTAGATACTCTTGTTTTTATGGAGATGCACTTCTATTTCCAAAGATTCCATATTAAAATACCCTGAGTGGTTGGTATGTCTTGAGTTTCAATGAGCTATCACTTTCACTCAAGATGATTGCATTCTTCTAGCGGTGTCCTCTGCTTGGATTTAGAGCGTAAGAAGAAAAGGGCCTCTTTAATGGGAGGACCGAGAGAGAAAGAGGTTCCTCATGAAGAGATAACAAACCCTTATGAACCAGAAAGGAGACTCCAAGAACGGTGTTTATGCTTATTTACAATTTTGTCCTAAGCTAATCTCAAGACCAAAGTCTGAATTCAGTCTTGTCGATTCACATCATTAGCCAGTGATCTGTCTTGGTGATTGTTCTTTCCTAATGTGGAAAACAGAGTCTGAGGCCAACTTCCTTGCTGCCACTTTATGAAGGCAAGTGATCCCAAGTCATCAGAGGTGAGGGGGGAAGAGAAGGGAGGCCAGTAAACACAAGGTGGTGCATTCAGGAGAAGTACAGTTGATAACTCCATGATGGTGGTTGTCTTCGAGGACAATCACAGGACCACTGCATTTGGAACCATTTGACAGGGGCACAGGCCCCAGTGCCAGTCCTTTCCCTGCACTTCTCTCTGCCTTATCTCAGCTCTTGCAGGCTGTGGTCCTTGGCATCTCCATGAGCTTGTGGGAAGCTGAAGCCACCATAATCCAGGCCTGGTACGGGAAACTCTGCAGTAAGAGGAAAGCAGGCTGAAGGATCGAGAAGCTACCCTATTGGCACTTAACAGCTGCAGGAAGCAGAGCAGTCCCTGAGGCCTCTCAGAAAGGAAGCACAAGTAGCCAAGGAGTGGGGGTGGGGTAGATGGGGCCCAGCAGAACCAAGATGTTGTTTAAACCTGGTCCAGAATGGTTACTGAGCAAAATATCAGAAAAGAGGGGTCATTAAGTTTTATTGCATCCAATCCCCTCACAGAGTCAAAGTCCAAAGCACCAACTTGCCTCCTCTACTGACTCCCTCACTAACTGATGGTGCTGGGCAGCTCCTGAGTTTAGCATCCAAATCACCTTGTGCAGACTGACTATCATGCATAGTAGTGGCTCAGCAATCCTTTGCACAAATTTGAACATGAAGAAGATAACTTCTCAGGCCAAGGGCAATGTATCTTCTAAGTTATCAGAGCACATTCTACACATGGCTTCCTTCCTCCTTGGAAAGTTAGCAGAGCGATATAAGCAAATCTTGAATACAAGCTTGTGTGTTTCTCTTTGTTCTCTTGTACCAGATCTATTATCATGAGAACATGCTTGAGCCCAGTGGCTCAAGGAAGGAAGGAAGGAAGGAGCAGAGCCAAGCCCCCCAACCATACCAAGCCAAGCCATTCCAAATCAGCTGATAATAAGCAGGCCCTTGGACATAACAATGACCCTAGCCAAGGTCAACAGAGCCAGCCAGCTGCCCTGCAGCTGACTGCAGAAGCAAGAGCAAAATCGGCTGAGATCAGCTGTGTCCACCCAGAATAGCTGAAACTTACAGATCTAGGAATGAAAGAAATGTTTATTGTGTATGCCATAGAGAGTTTTTGGTATTTTTTTGTTACACAGCATTACTGGGGGAATAGCAGACAGATATAACTCCATCAACTCTAAATTGAACTCTCCTTCTGTGAATTCCTATTGTCTCTCTCTGTACCTGAGTTTCTCCTTTGCTTAATCCTTTCATATACAAAAGTTTCTCCTTCCAGAAGTAACTGCAGACTCTTGAGCGCTCAGGTTTACATTTCTGTTTCCTTAGTTAGCAGTAGACCGAGCACACAGCCAACCTTCAAAGTATTGATATGATTTCTAAGCCCACGTGGGTTTTCAATGCCATTGCTATTTGCTTTTTATAATTCTAGAATGTGATAATTAGAAGAGAACTTAGATAGCATCAGAACAACTCGCTCCTTTTACAGAGGAGAAAGCTGAAGCTCAGAGGGAGGAATTATTTATTTGTGACCACATGGCTGGCTGGAAGCAGAGCTAGCGTACTGATCTGGTCTCCTGGCTGTGATTTCAGTTCTCCTTCCCCTGGCAGCAAAACCAGTTCCAGAACTGATTGGCAAGGGCTACCTGGCACCCGTGTGATGAGGAGAATTTTGAGACTCAATCTGGGCATGGTAGAGGAGAGTCCCATGATCAATTAGCCACATCTCCCAGGAGTAAGGAAGTAGGTTCAACATCACCACCTCTGGTTAATTATTGCTTAGCCTTTTGCTTATATTTATTACAAAGATACCGTTTTGTTTATTTCACCTTCCTCTACTTCCTGGTTTGAAGTACACTTTGGAAGCCTCCAAAGGCTCTTATTGACCCCCTTTTGTGTGTACTCAGGATGAGCAACCCCTTTCTCTTTCAACAAGGTATTATTTTTACAATTCCCCTTCTAGAGATACCTTTCAAAGTGGTAAGCACACAGAAATGAGGTCTCAAACTAAAGGAAGATCCATGAAAAAAAAATCCATGTCAGAGTCTGCCACAGAGTTCACAGCAGCCATGGCGAAATCATAAGTTGGAGGAAGAGGCCATTAACTTTTCTGCCTGCGCCCCCCAACTGGGATCTCCTGGTCCCAATCAATGTCATCCATGCTCAAGCTAAGAGGCAGGGACATCGTTGAGTGTAGCACAATTTACCTTGAAGCAGCATTAGGGAGTTAGTGGGCAGGGCTACTGCAGAGGCACAGACAGCTGGTAGAGAAATCTTAGGAAAGAAGGATGAGATGGGGTTTGTATTTCCCTTTCCTTCTTCATAAGAAGACTGAAAAGTCCTTTTCTAGTGCCCTTTCCTTGTATGGGTCTCACACTATGCTTCCTTGAGGAAATCCTCCCCCATGCTCAACCTGGGGTCAGGAGCCCCACCCCATGTCCACATACTCTTTATATCTTTTCCTCTGTGGAATAGGAATTTTATTGAATCCAAGATCTATCAATTATAAGACCTACCAATATTTTATGTACCAATCAAGAAAAAAATGACACCACTTAATGCTAACACAATGCTTTCATACCTCTTAGGATTTTTACTGTATGGTTATTAAAAGAGCACTTTTAAATGTATTTAGACAGATCGTATGATATAGCACTCTTGTGCAAAGGAAAATATACTTGAAATGAACTAGTTGAGGTAATCATCCTTAACTTTCCTCAGATAGA
Source organism: Heterocephalus glaber (assembly GCF_000247695.1). The sequence goes on along the minus strand of NW_004624762.1, from coordinate 16,095,309 downwards.
GAATTCTCCTTGGAGGAGAGAGGAGGGGGAAAGTTCAGTTAACGAGCACCAAGTCATAGCCAGATAGGAGGAATACATTTGAGTGTTTTATTACACAGAAGGATGATTATAGTCAACAATATTGTACTGTGTAATTCAAAACAGCTAGAAGAGAGGATGTTGAATGTTCTCACCACAAAGAAATGATAAATGTTTTGAGATGATGGGTAACCTAACTATACTGAGATGATCATTATATAATATATAACGTACCCCAAAAAATCACATAATACCCTATAAAGATGTACAATTATTAGCTGTCAATTAAAAGTGTAATTAAACTATAAATTCTTTTAAAGAACTGGAATGGATTTGTGACTCAAAGCCATCAAGGCCTGTGTCCTGCCACCCAGGCTTGGTCTCCTAACAGGACCCCAGCACTATCCACCCCCTCAACGCCCCCTCCTCGTCCCCTCAATGCTGCCAGCCCCCTAAGCTGCTGTGCTCATGGGGAGCAGGGGGCTTTTGCACACTCTTTCTCATGCCAACCCTACAAGTTTCTACAGTTGAGGAGGGCTGGAATTATTTTGAACCCCAGCTTGTACATGCAGATTTTGAAGCTCAGAACCATGAAATCTCTTGGTTGTATTTATACTGCAAGGTAACTAACTCACAGTGCTGGGACCAGGGCCCAGATAGCCTGCTTCCTGATAAAACACTCCCTCTGCAAACTTCACATCCATTCATCACTTCTGCAGAGACTCTCATGGTGAGAACCCTGCAGGGTAAGAGGCCAAGAGGGAACCGCAGCTCCCTGGCTTCCTAGGCTGTAGGAACTTGGGCTCATGGCTCCACCTCTCTGGATCTGTTTCCTCACCTGCAAAATGAGGATTTCATACTCCTTCTCAGGCCTCCAGTTAAAACTCAGTGAGCTGCTGCTGAGAGTGAGGCTAACACAGTGCCTGGCCTGCAGGGAGGGTGCCGCCACTGTTAGCTGTTACAATTATCACGTCCTATGAAAGAGAGTCAGAGCTTCATGCAGCAAAATATACAGAAACGAGTGTCACCCCATGGCAGAGGTAATCCACATCTGCAGCTAAGGAGACTGAGGGAGGCTATAAGAGAAGTACATTCTGTTTAGATGAAAGAGGGAGGGACATTTTGATCTGATTGAAGGCAGATGTGAAGTGTCAAGGGCAGGGTGTGGCGTTAGAAAGATGACAGGGACAACCTCAGAAGGTTGAAATGGGGGAGTAGCATTTGCAGGGGGCGTGCTTGGTAGGGAAGGGATGACAGCACAAGTCAAACGTGGAGATCTGTAAATATAGTGCATAGTCTCACAATAGTGGCTTATTCATTCCAGCTGGAAAATTAAATAAATAAGATAAACTAAAATAAGCCCTGTGAATTTCATTTTGTGGGAAAGAAGAAGTATCGAGAGAGGTCCAGCAAGGGAATGTCTGGCTCTGCAGCACCTTGGCAGGATAACCTGTTGGCAATGTACAGGACAGCATGGTGGGGGCAGGAGGGGTGGCAAGCGGACAGTTGGGAGGCTATTTTGGCAGCACTGGCAAGAAGTGTTGAGAGCCTAATCTCAGGCAGGACTGATGAAGGCATAAACAGAGGCCAGTCCATTGGAGCCACAGTCTGTAGGGAGAACCAAGTTATTATTCACAAGACACAGCGGCGGAGGTGAGCCAATCCCAGTGCCCAGGAGGAGGCTCCCCGGCCGCCTTTCCACCGTTCCCAGGGCAGAGGAGGTGAGCCGCGTGGGTGCCAGCACCACACACCACCACCCCCGTGAAAATGAGAAGACACGTAAACAAGCCTCAAAACCAGACTTCCAGATCACCTACAGCAACCCCAAAGGGAAAAGAGATAGAACACTCTGATACTCAACCACCTGGACCCACTAAACTGGCAAGGAAAGGGGATCTGGAAAAAAATGAAATCAGAAATATTTCTCAGATAACAGCAGAGATTGTGCCCATAGTGCAAGACAAGATTAATAAATATAGAGAGGACACAGATAAAAAAAAATAGAGGAACTGAGGAACATCATGGAATCCCAACATAGGAAACAAATGGAATCCATAAAACAGATGCAAACAGATATCCAACAGATTAAAAACTCCATTTAAAGTCTGCACAGCAGAATGAGCCAATGTGAGGACAGAATTTCA
>NW_004624762.1:15989789-16090592 GCF_000247695.1 Heterocephalus glaber | reverse complement strand
GGAAGGGGAAAAAAATAAGAACCAAGATGCTCATGTAAAGGTGCAAGATCCCAATGATGAATGTAGCTGTATTTTATACCTAAAATGTACCAATAAAGTTAATGGGAAAAAAAGACACAGGGATGGGCAAAAGGAGAAGGAGGAAGCACCTGAAGAAGTCTTGGAATGGCCAGTGCTGTGTGGGAATGAACAGGAAGTCCCTGACAATGTGGTCTAGGCTTAGGAGAAGGGGTGGAGTTTGGCAGCAGAGGAAATGGCCCAGGAAGAGGGGGCTCACCCAAGGAAGTGGTTCTGGACATACGAAAAGTAGGGGCACTCGGTGCATGGGGTTCAGGTTCCTAAGTCAGTTGGGAATATCATATGCATTCAAAATCCCTCTCAGCTCTGTAATCCCAGCTATTTGAGGGGCTGAGGCAGGAGGATCACACGTTCAAGGCCAACTCAAGAAACTTAGCCATTTAGCAAGATTTTCTCTGAAAATGAAAAGTTTTAAGAGGGAGGGAGGAGCTAAGAATGTAGCTCAGTGCAAAGGCCCTGGGTTCAAGCCCCAATACCAAAAAAAAGTGTGTGAACTACTTTTATGTGTGTTTACATGAGGCCCTTCCATCACGTGTGGTAGGTCTCCACTTTCAAGAGACACTACTTTTAGGTGAGATCAGCCTGAAACTCCTAACTCAGAGCAATTCCAGGGCTATCTAGTGGCAAATGCAGGATTCCTGTACATGTACTAAAGGTTGGAAGAGTTTTATAGAACAGAAGTGATCATGGTTCTTTACAGGAAAGATGTTAGAAAGAGGTGAGTGAGTATTGATCTGGTTCATGAAAGAAATAAGGCGATTGAGAGCCACAGAAAGGAGTGGAGAGGGTGCTTCAGGTAATGGGGACAATGGGGCAAAGACACAGAGATTTAAAAATGATCCTACCATTTTGGAATACAATTAATGTATCAGTTACAATTGTGTTCAGTTGCAAATAAGAAAATACCCAAGGAAAAAAAGAATAGGATAAAAGAATAGGATTGAGTTTCACATAACAAGACACCTAAAAGTTAGCAGTAGCTAGTGTTTACTGAGTCACTCAAAGATATCAGAGATGGCATTTCTGATACTTTTGTAGCTTTTTCCTCATGGTGATCCCAGTAGGGCTGTTTTGCTCCGTCCATCACATCTTTATCCAAATTCAAGACAGAAAAGGGAAGGTGAGTGATGCCAGCTATTTCAGTTTGGGTGCCTTCAAAAGTAGACCTCAAAACAGTGACTTTGGTGCATAGAATTTAATTGGTAACTGATCCTAGGTAGTAGAAAAAGAAGCTAGAAGAGTGAGAGAGAAAAGAAGGAAAAAATCAATATAAAGGGGTATGAAAGAGGTTGCTTCCTTGAGCAACAGGAGCTCATTACACCTAGGCCTCCTGAGGAGTACACACAGCCCTCCCAGACTCGCACCCTGGAAGGAGAGGCAACTTGAGCATCTCTCCATCAGGCCCTGTCCCCCACGGACTGAGGGTCGACAGCAAGGGTGTGAAGGCCACATAGCAGGGTGTGCTTGTGTGCAGGCGCAGTGGGGTCCCGGGGGGTTAGTGAAGGTCTAGGAGCAGAGGGCGGGAAGGTGCACAGCACACACTTGGTGGAGGCTGTCTGTAGGAAGTGAGCCTGAACAATGCGGATCTGTCCACCCCGTCTACACCTGCAGAGCTCCGTGTCTCATTGGTCAGAACCACATGGCTTAGCCACTGCTAGCTGAAGGGAGGCTGGGAAGGGGGCACCTCTGCTCTTCTGGCCTCTGCAACAGAAGCAGGAAGGGGAAAAAAAGATGGGAAGGGCTTGGGGTGGAACAAAAAACTGTAAGATTTCAAATACACAAAGCATATGGCATATTAGATCACCTACTCTGACTCTGTGTGTGTGTGTGTGTGTGTGTGTGTGTGTGTGTGTGTGTGCGCGTGAGCACTGGGGATTGAACCCAGGGCCTTTGCACTGACTGCATCCACAGCTCTTTTTGTATTTTTTAGAGACAGAGTATCACTAAGTCACTAAGTTGCCCAGGTTAGGATCAGACTTGTGATCCTCCTGCCTCAGCCTCGCAGAATGCTGGGATGACAGGAGTCTCCCATCCCACCTGGCTCATCTCCTGGCTTTCTAAGTGAGAAAGCAGCCGAGTCTCGGGCAGGGTGAGTAACTTGCCAGCCCCAGTGCTGAAGTTAAAGCTGGGCTCGAAGCAAGTCTTCCGGTCTACAGATCTTTCTGCTCTCCCCATAATAACCCTGTTGGGCTTCAGAAGAATGTCTTGGCTGGAAAGCTGTTTAAGGAAAAAAAGGCAAGGAAAGGAAAAGAAAGAAAGCTCCTGCATAACCAAGGTGGGCTCTGTTGTCACAAGACCTGAAACAATAAGCCCAGGCATTGGACTTGGTCTGAGAGACAATGGGGAGCCATTGTAGAATCTTAAACAGGAGCATGGCAATTTGAGCTGCTTGTAGGTAGATATTATATAAATATAAGGGGTTATTTCTCTGTTGATTACGGCTGCTGATTCAGCCAAGGGGAAATGGAGTTCTGGACAAGCGTGTACCTCCAGCGGTGGCTGCAGGTGCTGTCAAAGGGAGGTGCGGACTGCTGTCTGACATTCTCAAAAGGCCCCTGCTCTCCCCAGAGTGGCTTGATGCTTATTGCTAATAACAAGGCTGGCAGCCGGCTGCAGCTTTCACTCAAAATTCTCTGGTTTTCAGTAATCAAAGCCAGGCCTGGGTTATTCCTTGGCCCTAGACTGCAAAAGGAATTTCCTTTATTTTTGAACATGGAGAGAATAAAAAGAAGTACATGTTGTTTTATAAGACAAGTGGGGCAGCAATTTGAAATAGGCATTTAGGCAACTCTTAGGGATTAACATTGGGACTCATTTAAGGGCTTGGAGTGTTAATAAGGATGAGATGTATTTATTTTTCCCTGGGTTCTTTTTTAGGAATCCCTGGGCAGCATTCTGGAATTGATCTATACTGGCTCAAATTTCACACATCCCCCCATTTTCCACGCTGACTCTCCCACCCCTCCTTTGGACAGAGTTGCACCTCCTATTACCTCAGAAAAAGTACCCCAGCCAGGGTGCACAACTAGGCATAATTGGTACCCACAAATACTGTTCATCGGGTTGAGGCAGCTCTGCAAACAAAATGGGCTTCTTTCACCCAGGGAATCTGGTTTGAAAATTGGACACTAAGTTACACTTCTAATTGAAATGAATTTGATGGTTTCAGAACAGTCCCCAGCGATCCCAGCCCACATCATAAAAACCACCATAGGCAAATTGGCACCATTCAGCCTTGGCTCAAACAGGCTGGGGAGTAAAGAAGATGTAAACTGAATTTGTGGTTGTTTTTATCCTCAGATAGACAGGCTGGGGGGAACTTCCAGAGGGCCATTTCTGGGTTGGATTACATCATTTTCCTGATGGGTTGGGGGGCAGTGTGGTATAGAAGAGAAGCTCTAGATTAAGAGTCTACTCTTGTCTCTGATAGCAACTGATGCTTTGTTATTTGGCAAGTCATCAAATTTTGTCACGCCTCAGCGTCCTCACCTGTAAAATGGGGAAATGGCATCTGTGAGACTCATGAGCTAGTGTCAGGCTCAGGCAACGACAGCAGAATGGTTTGCTCAGTAGATGAGGCAGTCCTCGAAACCCAGGGCTTCTGATTGTTTTACTAGTGTCCATTTCACCAGCGACATCCAAAGGACAAGATACTTGCCCTCCCATGAAACAGGTCTATGTTGTTAAATGAACTCAAAGCAAAGCATGGTGTCAAGATAAAGAGGGAGCTCAGGGACTGACAGTGAATTGTCACCAGGGTGCTCTGAACTACCTCATTACCCACAGCAGCTCCTTATTCATCACAGGTCCATCTACCAAAGCGACTACATACACACATTTTGTACCTACTATGAGCAATGCCAGCTCCAGAATGAATGTTCATTGCCAGACATGCAGCTAAGAGATTTCCGCTGTCCTCTCTACAGCTATGGCAGGATTTTAATAATTCTGTTTTACAGGCTAGAAAAGTGAGGGTCAGGAAGGTCACACAACTTATCCAAGGTCATGCAGCTGGAACATTATTGAGTGGAAATGACAGTGAATAGTCAAAACCCCACATTTTAACTGGTCACATGGCCATCTGTGATAATGGCAAGATTTCCCAGCCTTCCTTGCAGCTAGACCTGTTTTGGACAGTAGCCATAAGTGGAAATGAATGCTACATGTAATTTCCAGGAAGTGGCCATCCTTCTTTGGTCCTTCGTCTCTGGATGTCTGGAATATAAATGTGATAACTGTCACAGGAGTAGCTATATTGGTCCATAAGTGATCTTGAACATGGAGACCACTAAGAATAAAACAGAGTAGGAGCCTGAGTCACTGAGGACTTCTTGAAAGAGAAAGGCCAAAGTTTCTTGGCACTGCCTTACCTCTAGGTGTTTGTGAGAACAGGAAGTATACCTCTACTCTGTTTGAATCACTGTTCCCGTGCTTGCAGCCAAAGCTGTCCTAAATGATACAAGGGCTGAGGGACAGACCTCCCTGCAGAAGTTTGATTAAACTGGTAACTGAATGGTGAGTGGACAAAGAGTGCAAGTTAATCTGTTCTAGACAGAAAGACAGCATATGCAAAGGCCTAGAGGTAGAGAAACATGAGGATTTGGGGCAGGTATGAAGCAGAAAGAGGTCAAAGATTGCTATCAAGCTTAGACCTCTTTCAGTTACCATTACATGTGTTCCCTCCTCTTTTCCTTCCCCCCTCTCTCCAGTTTTCTTCTATTCTTTCTCCCTCTCTCTTTCTTTCTCTGTCCTTTCCTCCTCCCTCTCTCTTTCTCTCTGCCTTCATTTCTGCTTTCCTTCCTTTGTTTCTTCCTTGCTTCTCTTTGACAAATGTTTCTTGAGCACCAACTACAACTACATACCAGGCACTATACTGGAAACTAGGCACATACTCACATGGGACTGACAGTCTGTTGGAGGGACAGATATTAACTGGAGAGGTGGGAGTAACAGGAAGAACATGCGTTGCTTTCCTGTGATAGACACGGAGAAGCGCTGTGCAGAATCCCCTTCAAGAAAAGATTTGCTGCCCAACTACAGGAATTGCAGCTAGCTGACCACCTCCAGCTACTGGCTTCAGCAGAGTTGACCCCAGCATTTAGAGCTAAAAAGTTACATTCCTTGAAGAGTAGCCCCTGGCCAAGGACTGACAAGGCAGAGGCACTTAGGGCCAACCATTGCTGCCCTGCATGGAGCTCCTCTGCTGGGTAGCCTTTGGCTGGCAGTGACTTTTCAGCTCTGTACTGTGATTGTCCAGAGAAGCTGCCTTCTATAGGCCTGGAGGCAGGAAAGAGCATGTCATAGTCATAGGGGAACTGAAGGAATACTGGTGCATCTAGGGCACAGTGAGTGGAGGGACAGTGGGTGGCCAAGAGAGATGGAATAGAACATAATGTGTGACTTACATGGAGCTGGATTTTATACTAAGTGCACTGAGAAGATATGGAAAGGTTTTCTAAAATTCGCTCTAACTGTTGCATGGGTTGGAGGGGCCTAGAATACCAGGGTCCAGATGCAAGATGTCTGAGGGGCCTATAGAGGGAGAATTGGCAGTACTTGGTGACAGATTAGATCTTGGAGGGAGGAGGGTGCTGGGGTGCTAGAAAGGGAGGCACTGAGGCCAGGAAACTGAATAGAAGGATTTGCCATTTTCTGTGGCGCTGAGTATTGGTGGAAAGGAACATATTTAAGGAGTGAAAATTAAGAGCCCAAATGTGGACATGTGATTTTGTGACTGTTGTACACACAAGGGTGGGATTGAAGACTGGCCTGGCTAGGAGATAAGCACTAGAAGTTATCAACATGCCAAGGGAATTGCAAGCTCCAGGAGCTGCTAATGAAGTTTAAGGAACTCTTCCCTTCCCTTGGGCCATCTGCTATGGCTTCTTCCTGTGCTCCCCAATCCTCCTAAAACCTTATTTCCCTCCAAGAAGTCTTCGTGGGTGCAAAGGAGACAGGCCTGCCCTTTCTGCCTTTGAGACATCAACATCCTACATTCCTTCATCCCATCCTTAGCCTAGCCCTTTGTGTTCATCAGCTTTCTGGTCCTGTAACAAATACCCAAGACAACACCTAAAGAGGAAAGGGTTTATTTTAGCTCATAGTTTTGGCAATTTCAGTCCATGGTTGCTTGGCCCCATTCACTTCATGGTGGCCAGGAAGTCAAGGGAGAGGAAGAGACCAGCGTCCCAGTATCCTCTACCGGGACACACCCTCATGACCTAAGACCTTTCACTGCGCCCTGCCATTTAAAGGCCCACTGCCTCCCAATAGCAGCCACAGACTGAGGACCAAGCTTCTAATACATGGGCCTTTAGTGGACACTGCAGAGCCAAACTATAGCACCCTTCAACCCAAATGTCATTATTTGAGGAGTCTTTCTGGTAATCGCCATGTCCCATCATCCTTACAGACAAGACTTCCACTGCACTGAGGATCAGTGGCTTCAGACAAGGAAGGGGTGCCTTCTTCCTGGAAGCCTAGGGACTTGGGAAAGCACCTCTTCTGGCTGCCTATCTCTAAAATGCCTCCAATAAAGCACTCTGCCAGCTAATATCTTGAGGGCACCTCGTAGATATGCAGTACCAGCATGTTGAATGTATGAGGTCATTTCATCATTTGGTTGCCTGATCAGCGTGTCTGTCATAGAGCCCATCTCTTCGATTTTACCTTTCAGCACAGATGAAAACAAGCGGGCCATTATTTTCCAGGCAAGCACTTGTCAAATCCAAGTTCCTCACAGAGGAGGAGCTCCCTGCAGAGTGAGAAGCAATCGTGGGAGAAGAGCTCCATCGTTCTCATGTGTATACAATGGGGTGACAATCCCACATCACACGCCTTACAACTAAGTTGGTATGAGGCGCTTTGGCCTTTACAGAAAGACAGCAGTGGGCTTATACACCATTCACTCCACCACCACCACCACTCCAACCTGTCTTATTTATTGGAGTGATCCCAATTCCTCTCATTTTCCCTTAGGTATGACATTTGGCAGCAAAATATTTAATACATATAGACCTTGGGAACCAGCACTGATTCAAAGACAACAAGCAGAGTGCCGGACCTTTGTCCAGTGTTGGCCCTGTAGTCTTGTTTCCTCTGCTAGTAGCCCAGCATGGAGCTGGTGGGAAGTCTCCCCTCCCTCAGTGTGTTACATGGATGAGTGGGTGGGGAAAATATCCAAGGCCCTGCCTAGTCCCTGTGGAAGCAAAGGAGGCCTCTCCTTCACTGTCCTGATTCAGTAAAGAGCACTCATGTGAACTAATCTTCTGGGAGGACCTTCAGTGTTGACCAGTGACATCCGTGCCAATGTGAGCTTGGAGGACATTCATTTATTCAGCAGAGGTGTCCTGTCCCCACCTCTCTAGTGCCTGCTGCCCAGCTAGGTCATGCCCAGAGTTTCTCCCTTGCCAAGAATTTTCCATTCTCCCAGTATGATCTATAACATCCCCCTTTGCCCAAGGTAGCCAAGAGTCAGTTTCTGTCACTTGTACTCCCACAGATTCCAAACAGATAACAGGAGATTTCTGAATAGGGCACCATATTATCATTAATATCCAGCATCACTGAAGAGGAGAATTAATTAGCACCAACCCTCTTACTTCACCTACCAGTGGGGCGGTCCACAGAGGATTTATCCCTGAGCCACTAATGAATTTTGCAACTGTCACAAAACAATGCAAATAAGTAAGATCCACATCTGCTGAACACCATCATGAGGTCAAACTGTGGGTAAATAGATGCTTGCTTCAAGGAGAGGGTAAATCCTAAGGTGAGGAGTGACAGAGCTTTGTTTGCATAAACCCAGAAAGGTATTATGGGTAGGATACTAATTAAATCATGCTCCTGGGCCTCACAGAGCCCCAGCTCAACGGCTTCAGCTTGTTGACAAACTGAACGCAGAGCCCCCAGAGAGAGCACTAACATTTTGATGAACAGGATTTGTTGGGGTGATGTTTCCTAACTAGCATTTTAATCTAATTTTTGACGCTTTAAATGAGCAACCTGGAAAAAATGTTCTGATAAAAGAGAAGCAAACATTGAATGTCCAAGAGATGAAACTTCCATCTAATCTTAGTCCACTGGACTGGCTTGCCTGGAAGGATCCTGTGCTAGCCCCAACCGGCCCTAGGCCTTCCTTCCATCCGGCTTCTCATTCCCCTCCCAGACGCACACACCCCTGGGAGAACATCCCTGAATAATATGGAAGCCACCTCGGGTTTCAATGAAGTTTTAATGAGTCTGAGAGTCTGTCTAAGACCCCTGAAATCTTTCCTTTTTGTTCTTCTTTCCTTTTTGAAGAAATTAACCTGATAGCAGCTACTGTCTTCACAGAAAGGGCTATTATTTTCAGGTTGAAATGAAAGAACCCTTCTCAGCTGGAGTGGAAGGTTGGTCATTAAAGGACCCGCAGTGGCCATGAGATGTACCCACTCTCTGAGAGACACTGACCAGGTACGTCAAACTCCTTGTAATTGACTAATGACCCTGGTCCACCCAACTCCACCATTCCCATCTTCATTTGCACTACATGGCCTCTTTCAGCTCAAAATTTCATGCTTCGCTGGAGGATTAGAAAGCCTCTTTTATCTGAGAATATGCAGACAAATATGAACTAATTAATGCTTCCACTAGCCCCCTGGGAGTGTTCAATTGTCCTATGGCCCACCAGCTTCCCAGGGATTCTTGACTTAGCACTGGTTCCCTGCTTGGTCTCCCCTTCCCCACCCCCACCCCTAACAACTCTTAATCCTGCATCCTCCAAAATACTTTTAGAATCTATCCACCCTGTGTCATCTCTGCTACTCCAAGTTGTTTGACTTGACTAGGAAATCAGACCCCCACTTTTTCTCTTGTCCCTCCAATCTATTGCCTGATTCTCTACCTCCCAGGCAGAGGGAGATTTCTAAGACATAAGTGTGGGTAATTCATTTCTTGCTTAAAGGCCTGAGGTGAATGTCTTACTGCAAACCTCTCCCTTCAATCCCCATCCTTCCCCAACACTGGTTTTCTTTTGATTTCTCAAACACCAGGATCCCTCCTGCCCCGAGGCCTTTACACATGTTGCCCCCTCTTCCAACACTAGGACCAGCAAGTGCCCAGGTATACCTGATCTCCCAAGAATTCTTCTAAACCTTTGAGTTTCAAGGTGGTTTCTTATGCAACAATATGGTGACTACAGCTAACTGATACACCGTCAATTCTTTCTTCCAACAAGAACACAAGGATTTCATTTTGGAGATCCTTTCTCTACTCTCTATCCCCAGGATTCTGATTGGGATGATCCCACCCTCCAGACCCAGCCAATCATCACTTTCCATCCCTCTAACCAGAGGACTGGATCAGACTCAGTATGTGACTCAAGCTATGTCAATAAAACATATAATCCAGAAAATTTCCCTAGAAGCAATGAGAAAGAAGAACATCCTTCTAATAGAGTTTCCAATCTCCTAGGCAACAAAACTAGAGCTGACTCCAAGAAGAAAGAGCAGGGCTAAAACCCAGAGGGAAACTAAATCGAAAAGAAAGACACAGAGGTCTGAAGACATCGATCAAGTGCCTGGATCCAGCTACTCCTGATGCTCTAACCCTGGGATAAAAGTTATTTTAACTTGGTTTCCAAGTCACTTGTGACATCAAAACTTCTAACTTGTGTAAGTTCCTATTTGTGTCTACTTCAGCCCTAACATTGTACCCTTGTCTTCAACCATGTACACCCTGACCAGGTCCTTGTCTCAGTTTTTTCCCTAACTCCCTTGTCCTTCTGAATCTGTGGCCTTATCTTTAGGGCCAGCTCTATCACTTCCCTCTTCTTAGAAACTGAATAGGAGGCAGCAATTCCTTTCAGAAAACAAGAGTGGAATCTCAAGGTCCCAACCACGTCATATTTCCCCTGTGAGCATCCTCACCAAGTCAGGGGGAAGACTGGCAGGGTAAATGGCTTGATCTGAATACAGCAAGAACCAATGAGACCTGTGCTCTCTGCCACTGTTTTGAAAATCTGGTGGTTGCAAGACCTAGAGGAAGAACTCAAGTTCCAAGAAATACCACTGGACCAAAGCGCAATGTGTGGAGCTACCAAATGTTTGATCTGTTGGTATCATATGTGGCAGTCTTCAGGCAAACTTATCGCAAAGTTTCTACTAAGCACTGTTTTTCAACATGTCCCAGAGTTTGTTAATTAAGCAACAATAGCCTATTTTGATACAGCAAAAAGTGTGATAAGAAAGAAATATTTCTGTGTTTTAACCAAAATATGAATGAATGAGTAAATAAGTAAATAAAATTTACATGTAAGTTAGTAAATAAATGAAACATTCAAGTAACTTCTTCTTTCAGAGAATTCAGACAGAAGCTCAGTATTTATTGAGATGAAACTGCCATTACTTTCAATGTTTTTGGAATTTCTATTTTGAAAGACAGTCTTCTGAAGTTATACAAATTCTAGTTTGGTGACTTATTAAGCCATGATACTAGTTTAAGATCTTTTAAAAGTCTTCCTTTTCATCCCTCCCTCTCTTGGTGTTTGAGGCCTGTTGATGCCTGATCTTAGTCACAGAGTGATTCATGTTCTTACGTGTCACCTAAGCCCCAAGAGACTGATCTGTACCTCTGAGACACAATCTGAGGTTAGCTCATTCTGACCTTCTGCTAGATATCACCTCCACTCTTAAGTCTTAATAATGTAAAATCGTTCTGTTTTTAGTTATCAGTTTCCAAAGGTACAATCTGACCTGATATAAAATCTGTTCCTTCCAAAACAGTAGTCACACAGAGGTGCATGGTAACTCAGCTTCTTTGCCACTCCGTACTATTTCCTTCAGTGGTTTCCAGGAAATGTAAATGTGTGGCTAAAAAGTGGTTACTCAGCTGCTAAAAAGGATCTGGGAGTTGGATTTTTAAAACACTATGTAGAAATAGCTGATTCCAGGACTGAGTCTAGGAAAGAAGATGATCCTGGAACTTCTTGTTCAACCACAAAGATGTACTCAAAGAATGGTGGGGACATGTGAAAAAGACATGGGGGCCAGCCAAAGGGTACTCTCTCTTGACATTATTGGGAAAATTTAAATATCAAATAAATAATCTGAAACCCATGAGTTTATGATGTAAACAAAGCAAAATAAAAATGAAAAGAAAGTTCTTCCTTATATAGACTACTAGCCAATTAATCTAGAGGAAATGATAGACTTAGAAAGTCATCATTTTGCAACCATCAGAGGAATGATTGATACAGGTGAGAATTTTCACTAGATGATAAAAACTATTGGGTGAAAGTTTGCTGGGGAATCTGATAGTCACACTTTCAAAGTACTTGCTCATGATTATTAATTGATTGTGAAAGGAAAAATTATGCCATTACAGTGGAGTGATCTGGTAGATACTTAACTAACAGTAGAGATTAATGTCAATATTAGGACAAAGCAACATCCTATCCTCCTCATAGTATGCACTGAGAAGAATCCAAAACTACTTCTCGGGTGCTTCTGCCAAATGACCTCACCTGAACCCAATCCTGAGGACATTTTCTACAAACCTACAGTGAGGGACATGTGTGTTCCTGAATTAAATCTGGGGTCAGGAACAAGAACAAAAAAAAATGCTACAAAGGATATTATGAGGGAAAAGACAAATTTTGCATATGGACTATAGATTAAATAAGATTGTATCAAGATAGGATTTCTGAATTTGATCATTCCACAGTGGCTTTAGAAGAAAATATTCTTATTTTTAAGAGCTATATATTAAAGCATTTAGGATAAAGAGTCCTGATATCTATAACTTGTTCTTATCAGAATTATAATGGTAAATGTACATTTATGTACATGTAATGTGTGCATGTATGTGTGTACATGTTATATACATAGAATGATTCAAGAAGTGTGGCAAAACGTTGGCTATTTAGGAATCCAGGTGAAAATACATGGAAATTCATTCTACTACTTTCAACAATGTTCTGTAAGTTTGATTTTTTTTTTTGAGAATGAAAACATCCACACACACACCCTTAAAAGCTCCCTGTCAGATAAATGCAGGACACCATCCCTTTAAGGCAGGCAGTGACTGTTAAAGACCTGTATCTTCCCTGACCAGTATGGGTACCACTTGCCACAAACTTTAAATAATTTGTGACTATGTAAATAAAATCTTAAATAAATTAAAACTGAATGTAATTTGAAATTCACTTCCTGAGTCTTGGTAGCCACGCTTTAAGTGCCCAGTAGCCACATGTGGTCAGTGGCCACTGTACTGGACAGCACAGACATGGAATGATTCCATCAGCACAGGAAGTTCTATTGGACACGACCTGCCTTTGCCATTTAGTGAATAACCTTGGGCAAGTTTCTTTACCTCTCTGAGCTGCCTCTTCCTTAGCTATATGATGAGGATCATCACTGTCCTGCCATGATTTTGTGTGAGAGAGAATTTAAGGACTCCTTTGTGTGCTTATGCTTGCTGAAGACACATGGGATGCCCTGAAATCAGTTTCTGGACTTCTTCAAAGAGAGCCGACTCCTCAATGCCCACCCAGATGTAGGGATCCAGCTTGCCAGGACTGAAGCCATCTTGGTCACAACCACCATCTTGCCCATGAGGTGACCTTGGCATGCATCCCAAGCCCTGTGGAACAAATAACATTCAAATAGCCAAGCATGCTGTGCCAAGACACTGATGCCCAGACCAATTCTAACTGGTGTTCAACATTTCAATAGTTTTTGAGAAAGATCAGATATGGGCATATATACCCCATTCTCCTGCCTCAGGGTGCAGGGATCTACCTGTCTCATTGTCTCCCAAAACATGTTCTTTCCATAAATTCCCAACAAATGGTACTTTGCAATCATTCTATCTGCTACTTTCTTCAGTCTCACTGCGCCTTTGGTGGTCAGTTCTCATGCTTTGGGACCAAGTTTTCCCAAAACATGGGAGAACCATTCCAGCTTTCCTTCCCACCAGAATCCTCTGGCTTCTCATCCATCTATTCTTCCCATCACTGTTGTGCCTGTTCTATTCTCACCTATCTTGCTCAGGACAGATTCCCAAGTCCTCCTTGGCTGTTTGACATTTGGCTTGGGTGTTCTGTGAGCAACACCCAGCCTCAGTTCTCAACTTTCTGCTGCTGCTATTGTGTCTTTCTAACTCCTATATGCTCCCCTATTCAGTATTATTGGCCTTTCTTGCCTCCCAAGAAACCCAGCCATCCTTCACTTCAACCATAAATGACTAAGCCAAGCCTTGATTCTTAGTGCTACAGATACCTTGAAATGTGGCCATGGCATCCATTTAGCTCCTGAATCAGATAGCAGCCACCTTCCTTGATAAGATCTCCCAGACACTTTCAGTTGTCCTCTGCATTCCCATTAGGGCCTATGAGACATACAGCTGCCTTACATACCACTGGGGAGTTGAGGATTATTCCACATGCTAGCTCAGTTTCTCTCTCTCTCTCTCCTTCCTTCCCTCCCTCCCTCCCTGCCTCTTGCATATTGCATCTTTCAAAGACAACTGTACCAACAGATTCTACCGCACATGCTTTTCTTACAATATGAAATTCACACTCATTCTTCAAGAAACAGGGCCTGTGTTCTCTTTTCTTGAACCCTAGTAGGCCAATGATGGGATGGTACAAGTGATTCTGTATAGAGGTCATAGAAAGACAATGTAGCTTCAACCTGGTCCTTTTGGTTTGCTCACTTTTGGATCCCAGTCACTATGGTATAAGAAAGCTCAGGCCACATGGGAAGGCCATATGTAGGGTGACTGTTCCCACTCAGCCCCGGGCAACTGCTAGACATACGTGAACAAGCCTTCAGATACTGCAGCCCCCAGCCTTTGAACTGACCCAACTGATGCTTTGTGGAACAGAGAAAAGCTGTCCCCACTGCACCCTGTCCAGATGGCAGATTTTCAAGTAAAATTAATGTTGTCATTACTTTAACCTGCTACATTTGGAGGTTTTTTTTTTCCATTACCCAGTAGCAGATGATCAGAACGCTGCCTAATCAAACTGCACTGCTGCTTTTACTCTGTTGCTAGATCAACAGCTGTAGCCAGTGAGTGCCACGGGACCACCATGCCTGGCAATTTCTAAACTTGAGTTTGAAATGCAGAACAAGGAAGTCCCACTGTCCCTGATGTCCCCTTCAACCTCCAGGATCTCGGTCAAGGGTGGCAAGGCAAGAGTCTAACCATGTGCTTCCCCTACTGGACAGGTGTTTCTCTTCCTGTCTTCAAGGAATTTCTCCTTTCTCAAACCTCTTCCTTCCCAAGAAAACACATGCCTTTCCCTTTTGTCGGGGCCATAACATCAGATGGAATGCTAACATACACATAAAAGAAGGTCCCAAAATATTTCACTGGCCACACAAATAAGCAATTGACTTTATTCCACAATCACAGTGGGACAGGCACCATTAGAGGAGGATGACATACCATGAAGGCCCCGAATTTTTGTGAGAGGGATTCTAGATGTTCTTGATATATTATAGAATCCACAGATGACAGGTGCAGAAGCAGAGACTCACAAAATACCTTAATCATATTGCCTGGCTAGGATCTATTTATAATATCTCTCTACATGCAGAGGGAATACTTCTTTCACCTTTCATCCCATTTCCATATGCTTCACTCTCCTCACCCTCAGGAAAGCCTAGATCTGTGGAGGCTCCTCCCTTACAAAGAAATCTGCAATAATTTCATCATCCCTGGCAACAAGACCATCCTCACAATGAGCTGTCCTTTCACTTTTATGAGGATGTGCATGTATTCAACCCAACCCTCTTTACACAGTCTCATTCATGTTCTGTGTCATTATAATTGCTAATAATGGTATGGTTTCAAATTAGCAGAACTCTTGGACGTCAGTGCAGTAGACACTTGTGGTGTGGCAGTCCAATCTCTGTTCTCTAAAAGCTGACAGCCTCATACCAATGTCGGCTTCCAATACACATGGCACTCATGTTTTTTCCAAGTGTCTCCATTTTCCAGACTATAGTTGACTTGCTCAGGGGCAAACGTATGACAAAACCTGAGTGAGAGTTTCTCTTTAAAACATGAATAGAGGCTCCCAGAAACCCAAGCTAGTTGTTCAGTTGCATTAATGGCAAGGTTCTAGATAGGAAGTTTCATGGTAGAGGAGACAGTGAGCTCTGATGTCTAGCTGTTGCTGGGAAACCAAGAAGTAGCTCTCAGTAGCTGTGCAAAATGGCATGGATTCTGCTCTTTCGTGATCATACGGATAACAGGTCTGACCACCAAGCCCATAGGTTGACAAATGACATGTCTGACTCAGTTTGAGTTCCCCCAGAAACAGATCTCAAGAGAAGACTTGAATGTAAATTGTTTTTTAATTTTTTCAGAAAGATCAATGAGGAAATTTTAGTTAGTTGGGGTTCTTCAAAGAAATAGAACAAATAGGATCTGTGCATGAGGAGAGATGGAGATGGAGATGGAAATGGAAGTGGAAGTGGAGATAGAGACAGATTTGCTTTTAAGAAATTGGTTCACACAATTGTAGGGCCTTGCAAAAATGAAATCTTTAGGAGTGGAGACCCACACAAGAGCTGATATTGCGACCTCAAGTTTGAAGGCAGTCTGGAGAATTCTTTCTTTCTCCTGGGACCTCAGTCTTATTTCTAAGACCTTCAAGTTATTGGATGAGGACCACTCATACTATGGAGTAGGCTGCTTTACTTGAAGTCTACTGATTAAAATGTTGATCTCGTCCAAAACATACCTTCACAGAAACATCAAGAATAGTTTGATGGAAACCTGCACACTACAGACTAGCTAAATTGACATAAAAATTTAAAATCACAGGAAATGAGACAGGGGATGGAAGGAAGCTGATAAAGGGTACATTAAGCAAGTTATCATTATGTGCAACTGGGGCATGATCTCACTAGTGATCTCTGAGAGAACACATGGAAGATCCATCTTAGACTTGTTCTACCTGAAGAGCAAGGGAGCTGGAAGAAAGCCTGTTTCCTTTTCTATAAAAGGAGAACTCTTATCTCACAGAGTTGTCGTAGACATTAGGAATAGTGTATGTCTTAAATTAGTATCCCTAAAAAGCAGAGGACTTTTGAATATGGGTGGTTCATTTTGGGGGGGTGAGCTCGGGGGACAGAAGCAAGAGAAGCAGGGAAATAAAGAAAAGACATGGAAGCAATGCATTACTGAGGTCTTTGATGAAGGCAGTGAGGGCTTGATTCCACAAAGCCTTCTGAAAAAGCAAAGAATGACTTCTAGACTTGTCTATTCCAAACCCAGAAGTCTAGGTCATTCCCTATTAGTTGAGCTGAGTGTCCCTCCTATAGAGTTATCCCTCCCATGTTTCTGGGCTTTGCTTGAAGGCCTAACAGGTTGACATGCCTTGATGAAGGCCATGAGTCAGAAGCAAATGGAGAGATGCATGTTGGGTGCTGCTTGCGGTGAAACTCCTACAGGGATCCCTATCACTGCAGTGGAGGTACTCCAAAAGGATGTGACTCAGGGCACCCCAGGCATCTGCTACAGTGTCTAAAGTGCCTGGAACTTTACTACCATCAAAATGGCAAGAATGTAAAAGGTGAGTATACCAAGTGTTGAAGGAAAAGTGGAGCGAGAAGACCTCTTGTGCATTGTGGGTGGGCTGGTAAGCTGGTGCAGCTCTTTTGAAAAGTGATCTAGTTTGGCTTGGTGACATTTTGTTGGCACATCCTTTATGATCTAGTGACCACCCTCCATCCCAGATGTACAGCCCAGAGGAACTGTCCCATGCACAAATTCATAAGGGCACCTTTATAAAGATCTTCACTACTGAGCTCTCAGTGGTGACAACCTGGCAGAGAGGTGGCCACAATGTGGGTGTCCACCCTTAGGGGGAAGATAGAAAAAACAGAATGAATGCACTTTACAAAATACCACGCAGCTGTAAGAAGCAACACACAAAATCAATACACAGTAAGGATGATAGCTCTTTATGACACTACATTGAGAGAAAAAAATGAATGAGATTTATAACATGATGCCAGTTATAGAAAGTAAAATAGCACTCACAAAAAAGCACTGCCTAGTTTACATGGATGCATGTGTACTTCAGGACACAGATCAGGATGACTGTACGGGGGTGGGGCAAAGGTGAGGATTGGGGATGAATTAAAGGAAAAGGAAGTTGGACGGGTAACAAAATGCAGAGCTTTACATAGACCAAAGCTCACTATGTGCTATGAACTGAGATATATGATTAACCATTTCCCTTTACTTGAAAGCCTGATTAGATATTTTTAAAGTAGATAAAGTGCCTGGAACACAGTAGGTGTTCAATAAATGGTTGCTAAGAGTGTGGATGAAGGAGAAATTGAGCAATTTTCCACAAAGATGGAAGCTAAACATGCCATCTTAAAACCAGAAGGCAACAAAAGAACGGTTTTCTCTACCCCATGCCTCGTATCTAGGGAGATGAGCATTGGGTGAGTAGACGCCATGAATTTGAATGGGAAGAAAATCATACATTTATTCTCACTAACTTCTGACTATAATTTAGCCTGTCTATAGTTGTATTAGTAGTATCTGTGAGTTTCTCACAAAAAGAAATCATAGATATTTTTACATCACATTATAGTTGTTGTAGGTATAATGAAATATGGTCAGCCCTGCTTGGAAATTATGGTAGTTATTAGACCTGCCACTAAATCATATTTAATGCATTAATAAAAATGTATTTATCACATATCTGGTGTTTTATATTTTTGTAACTGTATTTTAACCTCATTGGCTTCCTTTGTGATTCCCTGTATTCTTTTTCATGTATTTAAACTATTATTTTGAAAAAAGATCCATAAGCTTTACCAGATTCTGAAGAGGCCATGGCATAGCAAAGGTGAAGGTGCCATAAATAGGCTCCCTCAGTATCTCCTTAAGTCTGTATAATTTGAGGATTTTAAGGCAGAAAGAAAAGCACAATTAGGACTCTCCATTGTGCCATCCTCACTGGCCAAGAAGAAGTTCAGTGGTGACCTCAGCACTGTGGTGTCATTCAGCTGGTGCCCCTCAGTTCTACAGAGATGGGGACAGGGGAAGCAAAGAAAAGGAGAGTAGGGGGAGGGAAAAAGAAAAAGAAAGAAATGGGAAGATAATTTTCCTGGCTTTTTTGCATTACTGAATTGAACTTTACTTTTAATAAAAGTATTATTAATAGAAATGGTGTGCTCATTATTTTGCATATAGTGGACATTCAAAGACATGGTCTGTGAATAATTACTTCAGCTGTACCAGGCTAGGGTGTTTCTCTTTCTCTGAAGATGGTTAAGCAATTATCATTAGGTTCTAGGGTGAGCCTCTTCCCAGGCTGTGGAGAAGTGTAAACAATCTCTATTGTTTTCTTCCACTTGTTTCCCTGGAACCAACAGAAACCCTCAATTAGGCCCAGAGTTCCTGCCCTGGGTCTTGTATACAGAAATATTCTGATGCTGTAACTGCCATTTTCATCAGAAGGCCCCCAGGGCCAGAGGCTCTCCTCTCTACACACAGACCTTAAGTATAACTCGTTTACTTGGGAAATGTAAGAAATTCCAGTTAGAGCACAGAACAATTAGACTCACAAGGGAGGGCAGCTAGTGGTGGGTGAGTCATTGTCTTAGTCACTTTTCTCGTTGCTGGGACAAAATACTTGACATCTGTAACTAAAAGAAAGAGAGTTTTACTTTGGGTCACGTTTCAGTCCTTAGTTAGCTGGCTCCAAGGTAAGAAAGTGTGGCACAGGAGGAATAGCTGCTCAGCTCATGGCAGACAGGAAGCAGAGAGACTCAAGGGAGGAACCTGGGAGGGAAATAGACCCTTCTGGGTCATGCCCACAGTGACCCACCTCTTTCAACTTTATCCCACCTCCGAACGGCAAGTCAGCTATAATGCCCCCATAATCTAATCACCTTTAAAAAGCCACTGCCCATGACTGCATGAGGCTTTGGTGGGGGCATCTAGATATAAACCATGATATTCTGCTTCTGACCCCCAAAAGACTCATACACATCTCTTTATGCAAATTGTATTTAGTTTATCTAGTATTTAGTATTTACTTTCATAGTCCTAATAGTTCCAGCATTGCTGAAAAGTCAAAGTACAAAGCTTCCTCTGAGACTTAAATCAAACTCTTAGCTGTAAGCCCTTGTAAATATCAAAAAGAAGTTAAACACTTTGAACATGCAATGGCACAGGGTAAGCATTACCATTCCGAAAGGGAGGAAGATGGGTATAGAAAAGAATGGGACTAAAGTAAGACCATAATCCAGCAGGGAAAACATTGAATCATGTAGTTTCATGTCCAGCACCCAGGGCAAGTTGTGACAACAAAGGGCTTGGGTAGTCCTACCCATATGGTATTGCCAATAATTATAGTTCTCATGGAGTCTCTCTTGGGCTGGGTTTCCTCCCTCCTTGCAGTTGTCCTTAGATGTTCCATGTTCCTGGCTTTTCCCACTTCCTGTGGCCTCTACTGTACTTTTGGCTTCACTTTCACAGTTTCCTATACTGCCCTCTCAGGGACAGATTGCCTGGCCTCCTAGGCCTTCTTCAGAAACCTGAGTGGAAGTCTCCCTGACTCAACAACTCCTGCATTCTTTATGCCTGAAAAATCCAGCACCACATGGATGACACCAAGGTTTGCCACCAGGTCAAGCAGTAGCCAACCTCCTTTGTATCATGATTGCAAAGGTTTCCAAGTGCCTGGATGACTAAGCAGTAGGCAGCACAATGCCCTGGGGCTCTCTTGTCAAAGTGAAGTCTCTCACTTTTGCAATTTTGAGCCTACAATGGTGGCACCTTACTGGTTCCCTACATGCTCTCAAGGCATTTTTCTTATTGTCCTGTTGTAAAGTACTCGGCTTCTTTTTATTCATTTTTTATTTATTTATTTATTTTTTGGTACCGGGGATCGAACTCGGGACCTTGCACTTTCGAGGCAGGTGCCGGAACCACTGAGCTAAATCTCCAGCCCTAGGCTTCTTTTTAATGCTAATCTTTTCCACAATCAAGCTCTCCTCTGCTCCTTCCCTTGCACTTCTTTTCTGGCAAAACTGAAAACTTTGGGGGGGGGTGAGACTGAGTCTCACTATGTAGTTTAGGCTGGACTTGAACTCACTATGTAACCCAGGCTAGGCTCAAACTTGTGGTGATTCTCCTGTCTCAGTCTCCAAAGTGCTGGGATTGCAGGACTATCCTACCATACACAGCAAAACTGAAAACATTTTAAATGGGTCTTTGATTGTGATTTTCAGTATGAACCTGGCTAAAAGCTTCCAACAGCATCCCTTCCACAGCCTCAACATTGGACTGCCTTGAAATTTCCTTGGCCAGGTTAATCATCCTGCCACCCTTAATCTCAGTATCCCACAAAGTCTCAGGACATGAGCAAAATATAGACAAATTTTCTGACAGAGCATAACATACATGTCCTGTAGTCCAATTGCTAATGGAGTCCTTGTTTCCAACTAAACCTCTTCAGCCTGGTTTTTACCATCTTCCCTTTGATCAGCATTCTGGTCTTCTGAACTCTGACCAGAATCTCACTTCAAGTTTGTTTTACAGTATCTTAGGGCTTCTCCAGGGTGCATCTCTAAACTTTTCCAAACTTCTCCTGTGAACCAGTTCCAAAGGCTTCTCAACCACCTGATCAGGCAACAATCAAAACAATGACCCCCACTCCTGGTAACAAAATCTGTCTATAGTCACTTTTCTCTTTGCTGGTACAAAATTCCCAACACCCACAACTAAAAGGAAAGGGGATTTATTTTGGCTCACATTTCAGTCTATCGTCAGCTGGCTCCAAGGCAGAATGATATGGCACAGGAGAAAGCATGGTGAAAGGCATGGTGGAAGAATAGCTTCTCACCTCATGGCAGATAGAAAGCAGAAAGCGTCAAGGGAGGAGTGGGAAGGGAGATATACCATTCCAGGTCATACCCACAGTGACCTGCCTCTTCCAACCCAATCCCACCTCCTAAGAGAAAGTCAACCATAATACCCCCATAATCTAATCACCTTTCAAAAGTCACCACCTATGATCACATGAGGCTTTGGGAGACATCTATATATAAACAATAAAAATTATAAATTCAACTGCTGCCCATGGTTGACCAGGTCTCATTCTCCTGGGGATACTCTAGGAAAGAGCATAGAGCATGTGCTTATACCTCAGAACTATCCAATTCAAGGGTGGAGAGAGTTGGGGTATTTATATAACAACCCTCCTAGCCACTGGTTGTATCAGGGCTGTTCCCAGGAGACAACATTTCCTCAGTGCTTCCAGCTTGCACAGGCAAAGTGGCCTTTCAGAGTTTTTTTTAAAACCTTTGGGCACAGAGCTTCAGACATTGGCTGCTGGAGGGAAGAGCCAACCGGGTGGGGGAGGCAGGAGAGGATATGATAGGGACCTGATGGTATCTGCCACAAACCTGATGCTCACGAGCCATCTGCTGCTCCTCAACCTAACAACCTCTTCACCTCTCTCCATCCTTCCAAGAGGCCAGTGCTCTCCAAAGGTTGAAAATGGGAGACTGTGAACCAAATGAGGTTCTTGAATATATTTTGTCTGGCCCTAATGGCTTTCAAACATTTTTGTAAATGAACCAACTTCTCAAAATCACAAGGTTTCACTTGCAAACATGACTTTTAATTTTCTCTAGAAACATCTATTTGGCAACACTAGACCCTAAACTAGATGATCCCCAATGCCATATGGCTTCAAGGGTCTAGACTTTCCTCTTTTCTGCCAAAGTAAAATGACTTAATGGAAACCTTTTACAGCCTGTGGTCAAAGTCTCTCTCACCCTTCTTTGTGGCGGGGAGTACTTTGTGTTGTTTTGGAGGGAAGTGGGGGAGATGTTTCATTTTTATTTTTTGTTTTGTTTGGTAGAAGACAGTGTAACTTCATGCATTTTCACATAGTTGGGAAGTGGCAAATTTGGTTTAAAAAATCCAGGTAGCCTCAGCTGTCCTACTAGGGTTTTCGAGCCAGGATGCTGTAGCATCAGCTGGCAGCCAGCTACTTGCAGGGAAGGCCCAGCCATCTGTTCCTGGAGACGGTAAGAAAGCCAGCTTTTCCTCGCTCCACACCTGCCCCCAAACTCAAGCTCAGGGGTATTTTATAACCCAAGAACAGCTCTTGTTTAGGCCAAATAGGGTACCCCAAATTCCTGCACTCTCTCCTGAATTCTCCATCAGCTCCTTGCTGGTTTGAGCTAGCACAGGATAAATCAGCTAGCTACCTCCAGCTCAGAGAGTCTGAGGCTGCTGGGTTCCAGCCAACCCCTGGAGGCCACCGACTGTGCCTATCAACAGAAGTGGGAGTCGAGGGCTCTCAGCCCATCACTGAGCAGCTCTGGATGTCGGCAGCTGATGACACAGGCTGGCCCCTGATTGCCAATCGAGATAGCGCTTTGAAACATCCCAGCCCCGCTGCTGCCCTCAAACACAGCTGTGATTAGTCTAGTCTCCCAGGCCTCGGAGAAAAACTCCAACAACTCTGAATCATAATGGGAAAGCCAGCCTAAAAGGGTGAAAATTCTGAATCTGGAGCCTTTTGAACAAAATGAAGTTTCATTCATTTTGCATGCATGAAATAAGGACCAAGGAGCTGATCAAGGAGCAACTCCAGCTTAATGAATGGATAAGAATCGTCAATGAGGTCACTTTCTTCTTTTGAGAGAAGAAATGGGTACCGTTGACATGATTTTCAAGTCCTTAGGAACAAATTGAATTCTTGACTGAGCTGGAAGTTGCCTTTCCAAATGTGATGAGAACGTGGCTTTGGCATCAGATGGCTGCTGATCTGAATCTGGGCTCTGTCACTCACTAGTGGTGTGACATTGTGCAGGCCTTGAGCTCTCTGTTCTTTGAAATCGTCACCCACAAAATGGAGAGAATAACAAAACTACTCTCAGGAAGTTGCTTTAAAGATTGAATGAGACAACCATGTAGAGCACTCCAGACAGAACGTTGCTGGAAATCAGATTTCAGTAAATGTTGTGTAGTATTGTTGTATTATTATGAATGATTTTTTTTCCAAGGATAGTGCCAAGACTAACATCAGTTCTGGTTCTTCATGACAAAAAAATAAATCCAAATGTCTGAAGAGTGGGGCCTGAATTGAGGAGCTCTTCCCAGTATCTTGCTGTTCTCTGGGCCCTTGTCATGGTGAATTTGATAAGAAATTCAGGGTGTGTGCTCTTGGCAGACAAAAGCCCACAGCAGGGCTGCTCAACATTGTCCTGAGCAGGAGGTGGTGGGGAGGGCAGGGGCCTTGCCTCGGTGGAGTGGCGGAGCGAGACCTCGGCACCAGGCCTGTGAACCTGAGGAATCTGTGTATTCAGCTGGCCTCCAGTGCCTCCCTGCTCCTCTGCAGGTGGAGGTGAAACAGCAGAATCCAATTTTTTGTCACCTTGTGAAATCATGAGACTCCGTTCCCATTGCGTCTGTGTCATCAGAGCACAAGGGACACATGGGGTAATTGCTGTTGCTGGGTTACTCCTTGTAAGTTCAAACAGTTTCACATGCTGAATGACAATACATCTGCCGTGCCCTGGGTAAATTAAACCAAGGCTTCCTGCCTAGGTAGGCTTTGCCAGGACTCAGGCCATCTGCTTTGGGTGAAGGCAATTCCTCACAAAGCAGGAACTCAAACTGTGAAGTGCCCACTGGCCTGTGGGTTCCTTTCCCCTCTGCCTTCCTCCCCTTTCCCCCTTCCTCTTCCCTCCTTCCTCCCCATGTCTTTTTCTCTCTCCTTCCCTCTGTCCCTCCCTCCTGCTCACCTTCCTGCTTCCTTCTTTCACTAATTCCTTCCTCCCTTCCCTTTCTCTTTGTTATTTCTTCCTTCCTCCCTTCCCTCTTCCTTCCTGCTTTTTCATCCTTCCCTCCTACCCTCTCTCCTCTTTCCCTCTTTCTTATTTCTTTTCTTCACTTCTTTCATCTTACCCTCCCCTTCTTCCCTTCTTCTCTTCCTCTTTCCTTTCTTCTTTTTCCTTCCTTCCCCCTTCCTTCCTTTTCTCCCTTCCTTCTCTCCATGCCTTCCTCCTCCTTCTTCCTTTCCTCCCTCTCCCCCTGCTTCCTTCTTCTCTCTTTGCTCCATTCATCTTCCTTGTCTTTTCTTCCTAAGTGGAGAAGCTCCCAGTGGCCTTTTATCACTATTGTCAGATGCCACTGTCCATGTGTATACAAGTCTGAGTCCTGTGTTCAAACATGAGACAGAAACGTGATCATGCCTGGGCAGAGGAGGGGATTTGACAGGTCTTCTTCGTCCCAAATCTCCAAGACACAAAGGCAAAGCCAGGCTCTTTATTTAAAGGTCACATGTCCATTTCTGTTGCCTTCTGTACTGGCTATGTTGAGCCATAGCCCCCACTGCCAGCTGCCTTGGCAGCCTGCCTGACTGTTGAGTATGGATCTGCCCTCCTGCTCCATGACAGTGCCATGGAATCAGACAACAATTGAGTCTGCAGTGTGAGGGAGATGTCCTTTGACACCTGCATGCCTGAGTTACTATCACTGTTTTTCAAGCCACCCTAAGACTCAGTGGCTTAAAACAACTGTCACTGTCCCCCGGGTTCTGTGAATTAATTGGACTCAGTTGGGCAGTTCTCACTTGGGGTCTCTGGAGCCATCGTGACATCAGATAGTGGCTAGAGTTGTCTGGTAGCTCAATGGGGCTGGATGTCCAAAATGGCGCCTGCATGGTGCTGGCCATTGACACTGACAACCAGCCAGGAGGAGCACGGCCAAGGCTGTCCATTGGAGAGCCTACAGGCAGCCTCTCTATGTGGCCCAGGCTTCTTTCAGCATGGCGACTGGCGTCAGAGTCTGTCTGAGGAAGGCTGAGAAGAGGCTCAACACTCCAATAACAAGCATTCCAAAAGAGCTGCAAGGGGGAAGGTATCTGGCCTGGAAGTCACATGGTGTCACTTTCTCCATTGTCAGTTTGTCACAATAGTCACGAACTCTCTCAGATTCAAGGAGAGAGGGCATAGATGCCACCTCTCAATGAGAAGAATGCCAAAGAATTTGGAGGACATATTTTAGAACTGCTACACCATTATAAAAACACCTAATTCATTTTGCTTAAGTTAAAACCCTGATTGTGCTGAAGTCTGAAACACCAGCCTAAAGTGATCCCCTAAATCCTATGGGTGGTTGGTGTCCTCAGGCAGAAGTCACTTGCCAGCCCTGCCATGTGTATGTTCCAGGCCAGAGGGCCCAAGTACTCTGGAACAACCACTCTGTCTGGGTCAAAGTTGGATAACAGATCCTAGAGGAGACTAAAGGGAAAGAAGGAAGGGTAAGGCTGTTTTCCCAGCAGCCTGAAGAAGCACTGATACCTCATGTGTCCACATGCCCATTCCTGGATCAGGCTAGGGCGGCACCTAAGACTGCCCCCCAACCTTACAGTACCCTCGCCACAGTCGCCCCCACCCCCAGGCCAGGCATCTGTGCATAGTGGTCCCTCCCAGAGCCTCCTTAGACTTCACAGTGACACCGTAATCTGGACATTTCCTGCTTAATATCATAAAGAACCATAACATCGTGAAGTTGACCAAGAAGAAATTGGCCTGAATTGAAAGATTTGAGGCAAGTACTCCCATCCTAAATCCTTGGAGTGTCCGAGTCTTCATTTTCGAACAGAGGACAGTGATGCCCCCTTCCCCAAAGGACGGAATGTCCGAGTAACTGCTGCACAGATGTGTGTAAAGCAGCCTCTCCCGTGCACCAAAGTGGTAACAGGAAACACACTGTCCACTAGCTTCCTTCACACCTGCAAGCATTGGAGCCCCCCTCTCTCCCTCACCATCTTCCTCAACTCCTGTACCTTTCAGGAGCCTTTGGGGATTCAATTGCACAGTCAGATCCCTAGCCTCGGGTTTGGGGCCACAGGGAGGACAATCTCCTTTCTCCTCTCCATTTAGCATTCATCCAGCTCCCTCACCCTGGCCTTCCCTGAGTCTGCATTCCTTCCCTTTCTTTCCCTTCCCTCCCTCCCTCTCTCCTGTCTTCTTCCTTCCTGCACTGACATATTGGAGCATGGCAGGGGAATACAGTCATCCCTCACTGGCCTCCATAATGCCACCATGGGCTTTCTCCTGGGAAGTACCCCACTGATGCCCTCTTGTGGGCCCAACACCCTTGGCACTGCACTGTCTCCAGCAAGAATACAGCAGGACCTTCCCTGTAGGATAGTTGGGAGGGCTAAGTGAGTTACTGGGAGACTGCATAGTGACACAGCACCCCCTGCCCACTGTGGCCTACCCCATGGGTCCCTAACTCCAGTCCTATCTTGGGGAGGGCCTCTTTAAACCCAGTTTACTCCTACAGGACTCACCAGTCCCTCAGAAGCTCTTGCCTCCCTGCCACTCCAAGTCCTAGGATTCAGTGCCCCCCCCATCCTTCCTTCTCTCCCTCACTAGCCACCCTCTTCCTCCCTGATTCTCCAGGCAGGAAGCAGGTGCATCAGCTTCTCTTATGTGTCCCCAGGCTCCTAGGAACAGGGCAGGCTCTGTTCCCAAGAATTCTACTACCCTGTGGTGAGCAGGGCCACAAATCCCTACAGCTCAGAACCCTGCCTCTGAGAGGTGTCAACAGGTGCTCCTTGTGGCTGGCTCTCATGCACTGATGGCAGCACTTCTCCTGAAGATCCCTGATTGGAAAATAGCCAATGGAGAGCAGAAGCAAAGCCTGGGAAGGGCTGGAAAATGCCTTAGGTGCTTCTATTCACACGCCTGTAGGACCCCATGTATCTCCAGGCAGCCCGCTTACATAGGCTGATGGGGATGGGCGGGAGATGTGTATGGGATAATTTCTCCCTCACACTCCTCTCTAGAGAACCAAGGTTGAGAAAAGTTGAGTCTGGTGACTGAAAATGCAGGCCAGAGGAGGAGTATCTATGTTCAGCTCTGAGCCCTGCCACATCGCAGCTGCGTGACTTTGGGCAAGTTGCTACACCTCTCTGTGCCTCAGTTTCCATGATGGTGAATGAAGATGTAACGGGACCTTCTCTGTGGGACTGTTGTGAGGGTTAAATGAGGTACTGCAGGATGGACACATCCTAGACATTCAATATATGACAGCTATCATCTGCTACATAGTATTTATTTGTTTGCCTTTGCATGAGGAAGAGGTTGAACACTTGGAACCTTAAAGCATTTTTGCATCCCAGTTTGAGTCAACATCTTAAACTCCCAGCCAAGGAGATCTGACCTTGTCATTCTCCTTCTTTTAACCTTTCAGCTACTCCCTTTATTTGGGGACTAAAGTCACACCTTCCTCTGATCCATTGAATGACAGTAGTTCTCCCTGGCTTCCCACACTCACAATTGTGTCTTTCCCTCCAGCTTTATTGCGGTACGATTGACAAATAAAAATTATATATATTTAAGGTATACAATATGATGCTTTGATAGATGTATGCCTTGTGAAACGATTACTACAATCAAGCTAGTGAGCATATCAATCATTTCTTGTAGTTACCTTTTTGTGCACAGGGAACAATTAAGATCCACTCTCAGCAAATTTTAAGTATCTAGCACAGTATTATTAAGTACAATCACTGTATACTTAGGTATATTAGGTCTCCAGAGTTTATTAATCCTGTCTCTGAAACTTTGCATCTTTTGATCAATGTCTCCCCAACTCCTCCAGGCACCAGTCTGCCCCCTGTCTCTTCAAGTTCAAATTCTTTAGAGTCACATATACATGTGATAGCATGATATTTGCCCTTTTGGCTTATTTCCCTTAGCATAATGTTCTTCAAGTTGTCACAAATGACAAGCCTTTTTAAGGCTGAATAATAGTCCATTTGATATATATTTTTTTCTTCCTCATTTGTCCAACAATTGACCATTAGGCTGATTCCCTATTTTGGCTATTGTTGAGCAGGGCTGCAATGAACATGAGAGTGCAGATGTCTCTCCATTTCCTTTGGACATATACCTAATAAAAGGATTACTGGATCACATGGCAGTTCTATTTTTAATATTTGGAGGAACCTCCATACTATTTTTCATAATGGATGTACCAATTGACATTCCCACCAACACTATGTAAGGTGTTATGATTTGTGTTTAGCTGTCCCCCCAAAGCCTCTTGCAAATGAGGTGGGGCTATTTTGGAGGTGGCTGAATCTAGTGTGTGATTCATGGTGCAATGGCAACCTTGAGAGCACCAGGATTAAGTGTGTGAGTGCTACCCACCCTAAGTAGTCTGAATAAGATAAAAGTGGCAAGAAGATGCTGTTAAGGTCCTTTGTTGCTTCTGCTACCTTGTGGGCACCATGGATTGTTTCTCCTCTGTGACAACCCTCTTGCTTCTCTTGTTGCTTTTGCTGCTTCCACTGCCATGAACTGTTGCCCCTCTGCCACCCTGCCTTGGAGCCAGCCAATTATGGACTGAAACCTCTGCAAAGTGTAAGCCAAATAAACCCTTTTCCCTTTAACTTTGAGTGTCTACCAGGTATTTTGTCTCAGCAATGAGAGGAAAGTAACTAAGACATAAGGATTCCCTTTGTCACATCTTCACCAGTACTTGTTAGCTTTTGTCTTTCTCATAGTGGCCATTCTAACAGGTATGAGGTGATATTTCACTGTGGTTTTAATTTGCGTTTCCCTGATGATTAATGGTACTAAGAATTTTCATATAACTGTTGACCATTTGTATGTCTTCTTCTGAGAAATGTATTAGGTCCTTTACCCCTTTTTAAATCAGGTTGTTTTCTTCCTATTGAGTTGTTGGCACTCCTTATATTTTGCATATAAGCAGCCTCTATCAGTTGCATAATTTGCAAATATTTTTCTCATTCTATAGG
This sequence comes from Heterocephalus glaber, assembly GCF_000247695.1. Next base: position 16,061,692 of record NW_004624762.1, on the reverse strand, counting down.
TTGTCTCTTCTCTCAGTTGACTGTTTCCTTTGCTGTGCAGAAGATTTTTAGTTTGATACAATCCCATTTGTCTACTCTCGTTTTTGATGCATGTATTTTGGGGATCATATGGAAAAGATCATTGACCAGATCAATGTTGTGGAGATTTCCCCCTATGTTTGCTTCTAGTAGTTTTATGGTTTCTGGTCTTATATTTATGTTTTTAATTCATTTTGAGTTGGTGTAGTGTGTGTGTGTTTTACTTGGGATTGAACTCAGGGCCTTTGCACTGACCACACTCCCAGCCCTTTTAATTTTTTATTTTGAGACGGGGTTGCACTGAGTTGCTCAGGCTGGGCTCAAACTTTAATCCTTCTGCCATGGCCTCCCAGCGTACTGGGATTACAGGTGATTTTTGTATGTGGTTGTGAGATAAGGGTCCAATTTCATTCCTCTGCATGTCAATATCCAGTTTTCCCAACAGTGTGCACTAAGAGACTTTCCTCTTCCCATTGTGTGCTCTTTGCCACACTCCTTCTTGCCATCAAGCATTTGGTCATACCACCTGCCCCACTGAAACAACTTTCCCCACCTTCTCCACAAAGTCACCATCATTTAATGTGGGTTCCATGGGAAGGTGCTTCCCAGGTTACCTTTCAGTGGAGAATATTCTAGGAGAAGTGGCCAGCTGCCACACCTTCAGGATCCTCTACAGCATCATTCCTGAGGACAGGCTTCCCAGCCAGTTCCCGCCTAACACAGTAGAGGGGACTGGAGCGGAGCCCCTCCTGCCTGACTAGAGACCTCTCTGATCTTTGCTTTGGGCCCCCATCAGCCTGGCTAAGGCTTCCTCGGAGCTGTGTTGCTGTCTGGGGCCCTCCCTCCCCACCCTCCTTCCTTCCTCTCCCTTCTACACAGTCAGACCTGTATCCTGATCTGAAGTCTCTCCCACCCCCAACTCCTCCTCCTGCTGCCTCTATTTATCCCACACAGGTGTCTACTTCCAACTACTCTGCTTCCCAGAGGACCTGACTGGTATTCTTCGCCACAGATTCTCAGCTCAAGCTTCACTTCCTGTGGGTATTTCCTAACCACCTGCCCCATCTCTTTTCAGCTGAGTGAGAGCCTCCAAACCCCCCCCGCCATGCTCCATGACTCTTCTCTGAGGTCTCAGACCTACTTGCTAACTGCCTCAACCCCAGCACTTCTGTGCTGCTATATTTAATATCCTGTCTGCTGTGTTTCCTGAAGGTAAGAAAATTTACTATTTACCTCTGAATCCATGGTACCTAATATAGTACCAGATACTTAATAGGCACTTAGGATTTGTTGAATGAATGAACGAATGAATGAGTGGAAAGCCACACCACAGAACTTGTGAATGTGGAGCTAAGAGAATATAAGCATTGGGGAAAGTCTTCACAACCAAGAAGGAAAAAGAAAAAAAGATTTGAAGGGCAATTTCCACACTGTTCTTGGATTTCTAAGCCCTGAATTCTGTGGCCTGACCATAATTCTAAAGTTTCATGACCCAAAACACATGCAACTCAGTCTATTGAAAATTCCTTTTCTGTTTTTAATGAAAACAGTTCTTCCTTTAGAATGAAAGTTGCTGAGAAAATAAAACCTGCTTTGGGGCAATTTGGTCCCCAAATCTCCTGGAATTCAGAGGACTTCCTTGCTTAATCAGAGTGAATGATTTCAGAAACATAAGCCCTGGAGCTAGCTACAGTAAAGGGGTTTCAGGCAGGGAAGCAGGGGTATCTCAGTGGCTCTGAGGACACGAAGCACAAGCAGGTCTTGGGAGAAATGGCAGCCAAGGGCCTGGAGGTTAAGAGCTGGCCAGCACCAGGGCCTCTCACCTGCCAGGCATAGGCTCCTATCCACACTTCTGCTCGGCTCAAGCTTCTCCGGAGGACAGCAGGTCATCACCTCCTGGGGTGACAGTCAAGCAGAGGAGACCAGCTCAACTCCCCAGTGTCTTGAAGGCAAAATCCAGAGCAAGAGCCCAGCTTGGCCACCAGTCCACAAATCCTGGGAGAGTGGGCTGATATGCAATGTGTCTGCCATCCCTGCCTTGAAGCCATGGAGCACTGAGGTCTCTGGAGCTGCCATGGGGGGATGATGCCCCCTAACTTCTCTGCACCTCATGTCCCTCATGTCTGAGATGTGTTGAATGGAAGATGCCAGGTTGCCAGGTTGTTTTGTCTTCCAGAGCCTACGCAATTCCACTCTGCCATCTCCCCAGATTCTTTAAAGCAACACTTAGCAATGCTTCTTCCCTCACATTTAGCAAAGCAATGAGCTCAAAAAAATATCCTACATTTAACATTTTAAGGCAAATTCTTCTTTAATGCCCTAATAATAACAAAAATCATTCAAGGCCACTTTACTGTCAGAAAATAAATATCTGTGCATACACTTAGATCATTTAAACCAAATGCCTTTTTAACATTTCTCAATTAAATATTCAGCAGAGATAATATTAAGTCTGAAGCATTTCATCCAGTTATTTTTTAAGAATCTAAAATGTGGAATATCAGAAATTAGAATGAAAGTACCACAGTATCAGATGCTTGTCCAAAAGGGCAGAACCACAGGTCAAAGCCACATCTCTCCGGATTTGCTGGCATTTAACTAGATGCAAAATGTCAGCATAGAAAATGGCTTGTTCAATGCAAATATGAACAAGAGAGGAGTGTGTCTGGTGTGTAAATGGAGCTTCAGCTAAGACGGCCTTTCTGACCCAACCCCCACAGTCACCTGCAGCCAACAAGGGGAATTTCCTCTTATTTGCTTTCACCCTCTTTGCTGGCAGTAAAGTTACAGAGCTGTTATGGCTTGTAACTAGATGCCCCCCCACTCAAAGCCTCATGCAGGCACAGGTGTAGAGTTTTGAAAGTGGCTGGATTAGGGTGTGTGAATGTGGATTAAGGGTGTGATACTGGGATTAAGGGTGTGGATAATGGAAGCCCCACCCTGGGATAGGTGGCCCCAATCAATAGGCTTGTGGCCTGGATGGAATATAAAGGGACAAAAAGGAGGCAGGCTTGCTGCTTGCTACTTGCTGCCTTGCTGCCTTCTTCCTGCCCTGTCATGAACTCTTTCTCCTGTGTGATGCCCCTCTGCCATGCCACCCTGCCTTGGAGCATGCTGACTACGGACTGAAACCTCTACAAACTGTGAGCTGAAATAAACCTTTCCTCCTTTAACTTTGGGTGTCAGGTATTTTGTCTCAGCAATGAGAAAACTAAGACAAGAGCATTTGTTTCCTACAAGAATGGGAAGACTGATACAGGAGACTACAAAGCAAGGTGCTATTGTTGTCCTGTTTGATGAGCACAGCTCCTTCTATTCTTAGTCTTATTCTACTGTTTCTTCTGTATCTATTCAGAGAAGCTGGCATTTAACAATGTTAATTTTATCAAAAGCAGACAGAAGGCAGAAAAGTAAGAAAATATTTTCCTTTTTTCCCCCCTTCTCTTCTCCACCCTAGGTGTGGCCATGCAAAGCAACACATTTCTCTTTCTGCCCTTCCTCTCCCCAGGCAGCGTATTCTCAGAAAGATCTTCCTTCTGGCCCCATCTCCAGCACTCGGCACCTGCAGTCTTGCTCTGAAAATGGAAGTGCACCTGTGTGCGAGTCTGAATGGGTGGCAGGTGGAGATTTTAGTGCTGCTCTTTCAAATATGAAGATTTTTGATTCCTAGGTATCCAGAGGAGTGATGTCTGGAGACAACCTGCTGGTCAGGCAGGCTGAAACCTGCTCCTTGTTCCTCTGAGGTGGCGTGTTGGTGACTCCACCTGAGACGGCAGTCAGATCTTTAGCTGGAAAGCCCCAGAAACTGGATGCTGTAGACACCAGGAGGACAGATAGACTCACCCAGCCAGCTTAGCAGAGACTTAACCACACCAACCAGGATGACTAATCAGGCTAATGCAGAGTGATACCAGACATTCCCGCCAGCCGGATTTTGCATTCCCTGCTGATGAGCAAAGGATATGCAGGCAGCTGCATTCCCTGATGTGGCTTGGGGTTTAAAGACCGGCTTCACTGGGGAGTCAAGGAATTGTTGAAGTGGTATTAGAAGGTTAACCGAGTTGCTGGCCAATGGCTAAATGGGCCTTGGAAGGCAGATGGGATCCAGGTGCAGCCAGGGAGGCAGACCCCAGCCAATCTAGTGAGAGCACCAGCCTGTACTGCCAAAGGATGACAGACCCTTGACTCCTTGGCTGGAAACTGGACATTTCAGCCACCATGGCTGCCATCAGAATGTTCCACTGTCCTTGGACCCAGACTCAAATCTACAGCCAGTATGTCACACATGCTTGGCCTGACCACCAGGCAGGTTGGGAAGATGAGTGTCTTGGTTTGGATTTTCCCAAAAGAAAACCCTGAGAAAAGGCTTTGGATAGAAGTAATTGGGAAATGATTCCAGAAAATACAAGAGTGGGATACTGAACTAGGAAAAGAGAGAAGCCAATAAAGGACACACAGGGCTGTGGCAATGTCACCACAGTGGGCCACTAGGACTCATTCTCATTGGGAGCCGGCACTCCAGACCTTCATAGAGTTGTCCCACTTACCGGTGAGGAAACTGGAGGTTTTATTTTGTTTTGTGTTTTGCAGCACTGGGGATTAAACTAGGGCTTTCACATTGAGCTACATCTCTTTTCTGTATGTTTTGAGAGACTATCTCACTAAGTTGTTAAGTTGCTCGGAGAATTTGTGATCCTCCTGCCTCAACCTTCCAGAGTGCTGGGACTACAGGCATGCACCATCACGTTTCCCAGTGGAAACAGAAGTTTTGGCGGGCCCATTCCCATCTCCCTTGGTTGGGGGTGGCTTTAACTCCTGAGGGAAGCTAACTTCCCTACCCACCCTACCTTCACTGTATAGAAAGTTCCACATCTCACCTTGGCATATACAGGGTGGTGAGTGCCACATGCTTATGCACGGCCAAAACAGCATGTGCTACAGCATGTGCCCTGCATTCTCAGCTGCTCAGGTAACAGGTGAGTTCTACCTCCTGCCTAAATACAGAGTAAGGGGGTTCAGATGCCAGACAACCAAAAACATGACAAGTGGATGCCTTTCCTTTATCTGCCATGATCCTTCCCCTCTTCCTCTGTAAATTGCCAAAAGCTGGTGGTCCCCATGGGAGTCACTACTTTTTACCATGGTCATCAGGCTCTGCCACAAGACTCTTCCCTGGAGTACTGAAGCTAGACATGAGGCCATTCTCACAAGTGGCCTGTGATTTAAAATGCAGGATTAAGAAGCTCTGAACAGACACATGCCCCATCTTGTCAAGGAAGCAATCCACATGAGAGAGAAGAACATGCACTCAGAGTTACAGACCTGAGAAAAGGACACCAGCAGTCAGCCTGCTCTGCCTAGCCCTCCACTTTCCTGGGATTCTGCCAACCAAAGTGTTGCTCCTTTAGCCTTAAGTTTACAATCAAAAGAATCTTGATTACTATGGTGAGCAGAGACACAGGGAGTGGGGCGATTATCATGGCTGGGCCCCAAGTGAGCAGCCCCTGCAGGGCGAGGTAGCACAGAGGGGCCACACAGGGAGTTTGTGGAGGAGAGCCCAGTGGAAGCCTGTGAAGAACAAGGGAAGCAGCTCTGGGCAGAGGAGGAACCTAGGCTGTGATGCCCTGCACTGAGCGGCCCAGCAGACACCCTGGTGGCTTGGGAGCTAAGACGGCCTTTCGGAGTTGTTCCAAGTTGGAGCAAGGGGCGGGCCTTTGTAGCTGGAGCTGACTAGTCACTGGATGCAGCCTGCCCCAGGAAGGGAGCAGACTTGGAGGAGGCAGTTCTCTTCAGTAGAGGCAGTCCCTGGAGGGGACAGACAACTGAGGCCTTTCTGCCAGTGGCTCTCTCAGTGGCTGGAAGAATCAGTCCTCTGGTCCTGAAAGGGAACCCAAACATCACAGCATCCACTACAGTGACCTGAAGAGATAGCTCTCAGATAAGGCTGAATGAAGACTCTCCCTGGAGGGGACAGTGGGCTCATATCCATTATTAGCCAAGCTAATAGTAACATTTCCTAAGGGCTCCATGCTTTGTGCTCTGTGTGAATCATCTTCATCCACCCCATTGAGAGACTGGAACTGTGTCCCTAGTTCATAGATGGGGAAACTGGAGCTGATGAGCTAAGGACACAGCTAAGAGCCAGAGAGCTGCTACGTGGCCGAGCTGAGATGTGAAACTCATCTCCTAAGTGAAGAGCCTGTGGCTTGAGCCTCTTCCAGGGCTGAGGTGAAGCTAGAGAGGCAACAAGGGCCCAGCTGGCACTCAAGTGGCAACCTCAAATTGCCACACCCCTGACCCTGACCATGAGTGCCTCCTTAACAAAGTGAGCTCTGGGTGCCTTGTGCACCCCACCAAGTCCCACAGCCCTGCTCTGCTGTGGGGCCAAGGATCCCGAACCAAGTTGCTCTCTCCCTGGGGTTGTTCCAGGGGGCACACCAGCTTTGTCCATCTCTAGATCTCACTTTTTGGAAGGTCCCATAGCTGAACTGCCTCTTTCACTGTCTTTTCCCAAACAGCACAATACAAGGGATTTGATTGATTGATTACAGTGCTAGAGATCAAAGCCAGGGTACTCTACCACCAGGTGACATCGGTAGATCTTTTTAATTCTGAGACAGGGTCTTGCTAAGTTGTTCAGCCTGGCCTCCAACTCCTGATCCTTCTGCCTCAGCCTCTGGAGAAGCTGGGATTACAGGCATGTGCTACATTTGATCTGTTAATTTAGCATTTCCTAATTTCCAATCATATTCCAGAACTGCCTCCCAAGGTGCAGCTCTTCAGCCTAGGTTGCCATTTTGGAGCTTGTTCACTTCAGCGGACCAATCATAGTTAATGGTGGAGCTTAGTCCCATAGATAACCAATCAAATCCTTTCCATGCCCACAGTAGGAGCCTAGCTGTGAGGGTTGCTCAGCAGCCAATATTTAGCAGGTGGCAGGGGCTTCACAGTTGCCTTATATTTGGACAGTCCCTGATAGCCACTTTCTGCCTACCAAGAACATTCAGATTTAACTGAGTCTTTCAGCACACTCCATTGTAATCCTCCCTGGCCTGCAGCTCTTGCCTCTGGGCTGAGAGAGGACCCATCCCTACACGCTTATTCCAGCTTCATCATGGCCTGGGGTGCTCAACACATATTTCTTGAATGAAGATTACCAGAGCCGCTCCAGAGCTTAGCTCAGGTGAACCCAGTGCCCCAGCTGGAGAGAGCATCCTGACAGGCCTCCATCTGTTTTTCAGACTGAGAAGGGCATTCCTACTCTTTGGGGAGACACTGCAAGGATTTAATGAAATGTTTCTGCAGTTGAAGCTATGGATGATCTGTTGACACGGTTGAAAGGGTTGTAGGTTGTTTAATGTCTTTCTGTACCATCAATTCTGCACTTTGTACCAACTCAGCAAATTGGCATGAATTTAGGCTACTGACAAGGACCTTGAAAAATAATGTGGCTTCTGCAGGTTTAAGAAAAGAAAGGACTCGAAAGAGGCCCCAACGGAGTCTGAGATCATAACCTTTGGCATCCAGTGCCTCCCAGGACTTGGCATGGGATGGAATACAGCAGCACAGATGTCTCCTGCCCTGGGTGCCAGCCTGGACACTGTATGACCCTCACCTGCCCCACTCCCTGTATTTCTCCTCATAGTAAGAAGTCCTCAAAGCACACGCTCTCTCCTGGTCCTGGAACAGTGAGACAAGCAGAATTTTGGAAATAGAGGACTTGGCCATCTATTGACTGTGACTCAACAGTTGCCAAAGAGGGTTCCATGGAGCACTATGATTCTGACATATTAAATAGGAATAATAATAGTGTGTTAGTTATTGCCACCAATAATGTTGCTATGTAACAACCTGGAAACCACTGATTCTTCACTGAGCATCTGCAGGTTGGCTGGGGTGGCTCTGCTCTGTGTGTCTCATTCCAGGGTTCAAGATGTAGGGGTGGCAGCCCCTGGGCATGCTTTTCTTATTAAGGGCTATGAAAAAGCACCAAAAGGCAAATAGAAACCTGCAACATCTTTTAAGGTCTAGGCTTGAGACCGGCACACTATCAGTTCTACTCTCATTTGATTGGCCAGAGCAGGTCACATGACCAAGCCTTTTATCAATGAGACAAGCTCCATTCCACTGACCAAAGCAAGTCCAATGGCCATCCTTTTCATCAAGAGGACCAAGAAGTTTACTCTTCCCCATAGAGATTTAGACAGAGGGAATATATTTCTTTGTATGATAATTTAATTTACTATAAGTTACATGGGAAAAAATAATCTATGGTCAAATAAGGTGGGGAAATTCTGTATTTTTTTTTTAAAGTAAAGGGTTGGAGATGTAGCTCAGTGGTAGAACAATGCAATACATTAGTCCAATCTCGGCACCACACACACACACACAACACACAACTTCAGTTTAAGCAAAGTAAAAAAGAGATGGGATATAGGAAATAGGAAAGGGGTATCAATACATTTTTTAAAGTGAAATAACTCTCAGAGCCTTTAATGCATGCATCCTTTCTGAATCTCCAATTAGGATGCCTGGCACATGATGTTGTCTAATATTTTGTTTACCCTGACACTGAGTACTTTAGAGCCCACTTTAGGAAAGGTTGCTACAAGTCATGGGGAGGAGTTCTAGCCTCTCTGAGCCCCAGGTGCCCAGGCTGGCTGAAAGAGAATGACATCTCCCTTTAGAGATGGTTTGGTGTGTCCAACATTGCAGCACATGCGTACGTGAACACAGATACCCACTCACTCGTGAGTTCAGTCTAAACCTCAGCTGGTCAGAAAGAGGACCCTCTCAGCACAGGACAGGACAGTCCCAAGCCACTGGGGACTCAAACACTGGATTACACAGCTGCTGAGAGATGGAAGAGCCCTAAAAAGGAGACACTCCCCTGAGCTGTGAGAAAGGGGACACTGGCTAGAGGTCACAAAAATGGGGGAAATGTTAAAGGGTAGCAAGGTTGGTAAGTGCATTTTGTGCTAGAAATCTTTGAGACTCTAGTCCAAACTGATGAGACTAGAAGTTGGCAGTGGTATTTCAGGGAAGGCTCCAGTGTGATGTCAGCCTGGACTGACCCTTAACCCTGAAGAATTGGGAGGCCTTCAGGTCAGAGACTGGCTATCCCAGCCCGTCTGGGAACAGAAGGCTCTGGGGCAGGAAGTCATGAATGCATTAGAGCCGCTAGTCCTGAAACATGGTTTGTTTTCAGTTCAGAATGCTGACTTTTCCTGCTCCTTCCAGAAGTTTCCATCCATTTCTTCTGTCTCCTCCCACCCAAGCCAGTGGAAGGCCTGGCCTTCTTTGCCTCATCTTTCCAAAGTCGGACCATTCCTTTGTGTGGCCCCCAGAAAAGATGAAACATCACACCAGCGTCGTTAGCATGAGGACACAGAAGCACAAACGAAGTTCACAGAAGATTCAGATTCTGCTTGGATTGTGTGAAGTGGAAATTCTCCACAGACTGGCCTACTTCCCCTTAGTTACACATGTGGTTTTTATTTCAGGGGGAAAAAAGACTCCAGGTGTCGCTCTCCAAAATCGCACCCCCACCCCCCTTGGCTGACTTCCAGCTGCCCAGGTCTGTAGAGGTGCCACTACTGGAGCCCATGGCTTCCAGCATCTTCTGCAGCCACAGCAACAAACACAGGGACTTACTTCTACTCATTGGCTTTTCAGAACACTCCAGTATTTATTTGTCCTCTGTCCTCCTCAGGGCTGTGACTCCTCCTTTCTTTATCTGTGGCTCTGATGCATCTCCCAAGTGAAAAAAATACTTCCACCCCTCTCCCTTGTAATGGAGGGGCCCTCACTCTAAAATCTCAGGAGCATGACTCAGGTCTAGAGAGCTGGGCCCTGGGCCCTGGGCCCTGGGACCAGGGCTCCCTAGGCTGCAAAGACAGCACAACATCAACCAGTCAGGGGCTTTTTATTGTTCACCTTGGGCTTCACTTTCAGATATTATTTAAAGGAACCACAGCAGAGACTTTGGAAATATGAGGTACGATCAGAAAATATGGTGAATGTTTGAATTTAAAAGAAATTATTACAGTAAAAGACACATTGCCATGAATACCCCCTCAAAATCTTCCCCCTCACTTTGAACACACATCCCATCATTCTAGCCACTTTTTGAAGCAGTTCTGAAAGTCTTCCTTCCTGCGTGTCTTTATGATGTGTGACCAAAAGTATAGTGAATACCACTGCTAAGTGCCATTCAAAGGAAAGGGAGGCTTAGAAAACCATGACAGTGCATCCTCATTACCTTATGCACTGGATGTGGCATTGCCTGACTTCTAGCTCTTCTCCAAAGCCCAAATGACCATGAGAGGTAAACATTTTGAATCAGTTCAGGACATTGAGGTAGTCACAACAGTGCAACTAAAGATGCTCACAGTAATACTGTTTTTTTAAAATTTAAACATTCACTATATATTTTGATCATAACACAATCTTGGGAGGGAAATGAAATGCTGAGAATGTGCAAGTGTGTCCTTAAAATGAAAAGACTTCACAGTGAGAAAAAAATTATATACTAAGGTCTCCCTTGAAGTATTTAATTGAAGGAAATATTGTCTCAGTGAGAAAGTAAGAATGAACAATTGGGACCCTCTAATGATGGCAGAGCAATATCCTGCTCTTTTATGATGATGTGACAGTTGCATACTTGTAATATGGCCTCAGCAGCAAGATGGCAGGGTTGGCATCCCAGCTGTACTACTTACCAAGCCTGTGGCCTTAAGCAAGTTATTTAATCTCTCTGTGCCTCACTTTCCTCCTCTTTCATGTATAAATACTAAAATGCTCACTTCGGTTAGTCAACTGTCTGTTACTGTGACAAAATATCTGAGATAACTTAAAAAGAGGAAAAGTTTATTTTGGCTCATAGTTTTGGAGGTTTCAGTCCATGGCCATTTGGCTCTGCTGCTTTGGGGCCCTCAGTGGGGCAGCACATCTTGACAGGAGTGCCTGACAGATTCATTCATGGCAGCCAGGAACCAAAAGTGAGAGGAAAAGACTGAGGCCTCACAATCCCCTTCAGGCCACGCCCCCAGTGACGTATGATCTCCTGGTAGGTTGACTCTTAAAGTTTCTGCCCCCTCCCAGTAGCGCCACAGGCTGTGGGCCAAGCCTTTACCACATGAGTCTTAGGGGAATGGTCCAGATCCAAATTCTATCACCACTTCATGGAACTATTATAAAAATGAGATGAGTTAGGACTGGAACAGTTCTCATTAAGTGAGCACCAAGATGTGTTAATCTGAAGAAACTCGTGCTTGTCCCTCAGGAAACAAAGCAGCAGTCTGTTCAATCTGTTCGTGGTGTTATTTTGTCCCCATTGAGCTCACTCAGCTCCCTTTTCCCATGCTCTTACCTCTACACTAATACCCTCTTATGGGGCACTTTATGAATCCCACTGTCCTTCTTTTCAAAGGGAAAAGGAAAAGAAAACCAAATTCTAGGAAAGCCAGCAGGAGGATTTGGTTATTTCCTTTGTTTGTTTGTTTGTTTGTTGTTGTTGTTGTTGTTGGCGTTGTTGTTGTTTTGAGACAGGGTCTCAGTATGTAGCCCAGGCTGGCCTTGAACTCACTATGTAGCCCTGGCAGGCCTCACACTCTTTGCAATCCTCCTGCCTCAGCCTCCCAAGTGCTGGCACTACAGGTGTGCACCACCATGCCTGGCTTAGGATTTATATTTTAATGGCAGAAAAAAAGTAAAGTCAAAAGAATGAATTTCTAACTAGAATTTTGTGGTTGCTGCTGAGGGGGCTGCTTGGTGGGGCAGAGGTGCCAAGGCTGGGCAGGAAAGGAGAGCAGGATAGAGGATTAACTTGAAATTCCTTCACATAGCCAGCTGCCTATTGGACACCCTAAAAACACCTGGTCCCTACTCTGGGCAAAAAAGCACGCTTTCTCGGAGATGTCTGCTCCAAACGGAAAGCCACGCAGGCCCTGGACCACTTTTTCCAATTATGGAAAAGAGACCCCCACATCCCCTGATTGGCAGACCACAAAAGCCGCAGCCCCGCAATAATGATGATGATAATGGCCTCGGTAATGGCCACAATGCAGCTGTTGCTCAGCCTCATGCATCCTCAGAGCCTCCTGGGGATTGGCAGTATGCTAAGAATAGTCCTCGCCTCCTCTGCACGGAAGAATAATCAGCTGACCACAGTGAACCCCACGAGGTGAGATCCTGCTTGCCGAATGGGCTCCTGGGTGTGAAGGGAGAGAGGAGCAATGCCAGCCTCTCCTGGGTGGCCTGAGAATCCAGGAGGACACTTGTCCGTGTGCTCAGGCCCCTAAACCATGGAACAAGGTGCGGGGAGATACTCTTCTAAACTGTGCCTTTGGAACAAACCACTGTCAAATCCCACATATTCCCTGACTCCCAGGGGCTGCTCCCTCCCTGTGTGGAGAGAGGAATCAGCCTCAGGACTGGTGATTCCCACGGAGAAGAAGCAGGATTATTTGGAAGAACTGAAAAGTGCCAAAGAAGACTGGCTGGCATTTCTTTCTCTCTCATATAAGTAAGGTTGGGAGGCAAGCATTAAGTGAGCACCAAGAAGTGTTAATCTCCTGAAGAAATGCATACCTGCCCTCAGGAAACAAAGCAGCAGTCTGTTCAATCTGTTCGTGGTGTTATTTTGTCCCCATTGAGCTCACTCAGCTCCCTTTTCCCATGCTCTTACCTCTACACTAATACCCTCTTATGGGGCACTTCATGAATGGAAAAGAGATGTTCTATGAATCAGTTTTTTATTGCTAAGCAGTATTCCATTGTGTGAATACATCAGGATTTGTTTATTCACTTGCTGATGGACAGTTAGGTTGTTTCCAGCCTGGTGCTATTATGAAAAAGGCTGCTCTGAAAGTTTGTATTAAAATCTTTGCATGACATAGATGTTCATTTCTCTTGGGTAAATAGGAGCGAGATTGCTCAGTGCAGTAGACATGTATGTTTAATTTTGTAAGACAGTGACAGTTTTCTAAAGTGATTTGATAATTTCAGCCTCTTTCTAGCCTGCTCTTCTACCATCATCTATCTATGACTTCTACTTTTTGTCATTAAAGTGGCTGCTTGAATTCCAGTCATGATAGCCTCATTGGAGGCCACAAGAAGCAAGATGGAGGAAATGCTATGCTTCCCTTGTTTTAATGACACTTCTTGGAAGGTTCACGCAAGAACCGTGTGGTGAGGGGAAATTGGACAAGACCACGTCTGTCTTGCTCAAGATTTCTCCAGAACCTACCTTGGGCTCTGGTTCATGGTTTGTGGAAGGAAGAAGGAAGGAGAGGAGAAGGAAGAGAAGCAGCCACAGGAACTGGCTACACATTTGAGGAACTCTCCTGGGGTTGTTATGTTCATCTGACAAGAGGGTTGTTCCTCAAGGACCGTCACCCGTGCTCAGTTTCTGACATTGTTTCAAAACATCTCTTGGATGCAATTAAGTGTCATGGTATGAACTGCCAGGACACTCCTCCAGTGGTGTGATAGATAAGGGACTTGTGGATTCTGTTAACTGATAGAGATCACCTGGGAGGTTTATTTCTCATTGTAGAGTAGGGTGTGCATGTGGGTGTGTGTATATGTGCACGCGTGCCAGGGGCACCCTCCCAGGACTTTCCCTGGTAAAAGCTTCTCCCTGTGGTGGCTAGCGCATTGTCCTCAAGGTCTTGTGCAAAGAGCACGTGGTTTGGGAGCAGAGCTTTGGCCAGGAGTGCCTGTGTTTCCAGCCAGGCTCACCTTCAGCTGAGGAGGGGAGTCACCAGGTTATGTTATTTTATGGTACAAAAACAGATGCGGTCCGCTGCCTCCGCTCTACCTCGATATTTCTGTTTTCCTGGCGAGTTTGCCATCAAGGATCTGACACGCCAGTAGGTTTTTATCTCTGGTGCCCAAGGAAGGGCACCGGCCGGTGAGGGTCTGCTTTTCATTAAAGTGCGGCCGGGCACAAGAACGCTTCTTTGAACAAAACAAGCACAGTTCACCGCAAGGTTAGGGGGAGGCGGGGCAGAGGAGGGTGGTTAGTTATTACCTCGGCTTCCCAGGCGGGGCTGGGGCTTCTCCCTGCTGAGCCCGGCCTGGCCAGGTGCTGGCCCTCCCAGGGGGCCCCGTGCCTTCCTCTCCCCAGCCCTGATCCCAGCCGCCAAAGAAGGGGCTCCTAGTAATCATGCCCAATCAGCAGGCTGAGGTTGTGACATCAGCGGTTACCCATTAGGGACACCAAGAAATGTCTTTCACCTGTAATCTCGGCCGGCCAGGCTGGACTTGTAGGTGCAGGTGATCTGGCTGGGAACAAGGGCATCCTGACAGCTCTTAAGAGCTTCCGCTAGGTTTCTCCCCCAAGGGGAGCGGAGTTGCTGGCACTGGCCCATGTGGAGGGGCCTGGTATCTTCTGGGTCATTTGTCCAGATTGTTTCCTAGAAGCGCTCGGTAGCAAGTCTGAGAAAACAAATGTTCAGCAAATATCTCCATGTTTTTCTTTCCTGATGCAGGAACCAACGCTGGTGTCAGGAAAGGGCCCAGCTGTTTGTGGTTCTTGCCCAAACAGCCTGATGACTCTGGAGTCTCTCTGGTCTGGGCAGTTTTTGCCAATCCCACACTGCAGGCCACCTTTGTGTGTCCTTCTCAACAGACAGATGGCAGTGGCCTGACACACAATGTGGCCTGCGAGCCTCCTAGGAAACGCTACGACCTAGGGTCACAGTGGGACTCAGCTTCTCTACCTTCCTCCCAATGTTCTCCACCCGCCGACTGCTGGGTGCGATTTATAAGCACGGAAATCCCCTTAATCCCTTAGATATGTGGTTTATTTCACCCAAGAATTCCAAGAGCTGCGTCCTCTCTCTCACAAACTGAATTATAACATGAGCATAGAATATCAGTTCCAGGCGTGTGGAATTTTAAGCCCTGAGTTCCCACACAGTGCTCTTGGCCACGGCGAATTGGCATAGCACTTCAGGATGTCTGTACAGCAAGGACCCGGGAGCCCCCCTGGCCAGCCTGCAACTCAGTCCCTGGGGAGCCAAGGATGGGGGACAGCTCAGCATTCACATCCCACTCGTGTGACTTTGTGTCTGTTCTCAGGCACTGTGTGCAATTCTGGTTTGTATTTCTTTGGAGCCCAACATCAATCGGTATTTGAAAATCCTCCTGCTGCCTGTACAGCCAAAGCCAGGCAAGCTGTCTTCAAAGTGTCACCAGCCATTAACCATGAGCGAGGATGAATTATGCTCGCCGCCACTGCTGCCAGGTGCATTGGGCTGGGCTGGGCTGGGCTGGGTCCTGGGGGCAGTGGTAGCTCTGGCCCAGGGCCACCAGCCTGGGGTTCCAGAGAGCAGGTGGCTCTATCTGCAATTAGGTTGGGTTTTAGTGTGTATTAACTCCTCGCCTGGCACCACGACCACAATAACTCCCCTTGTTTCCTCTCCAGGTGAGTACTGGGAGGCTCAGAGCTGTTAGGTGTACTGTTTAAGGTCACACAGCTTCTGAGTGACAGAAGCACATCTGCTTCCAGGACCTGTCTGCTTTTTATTACATCACACCCAAAACAGCTTCTGTCAGTCTTATGCATGTTTTTGATTGCACACTCCAATATCCCCAGGCCCAGACATCCACATTTTAATGATAATCCACCCGGAGCTCAGAAACATTAAATGACTAGGGAAAAGACAGCCATGTAACTGGGAGGAAAGTGGATTCCAAACCCCAGAATGCCACAAACATTTATTGAACATCCATGACCTGCCAGGTTTGTGCTAGGCTTTGGGGACACTCAGTTCAATAAGACACTGTCACTGCCATCCGAAGACTTGATGGTCATGTGGGGCAGACTTCAATATATGTGATTATATAAATGCAAGGTGTAAAATGTTATCTTCTTTGTATGTGATGAGTGATACAGGAGCCCAAGGATGGAGTACATCATTCACACGACATTTGAGTTTGTATTAGTCAGCTTTGCGTTGTTGTGGACCAGCGAGTTAGAACAATAGAGATGCGCCACACTCTGTGCCAGATTCCAGCCCGTTTATTATAGCCAGTGGCCCGAGGGGGTCTAGCGCCCAGAAAGTTCCCTCGGCAATGGGAAGCAGTTTGATTTCTCCTTTTAAATCATGCTTTCAGCTGGGGAGGGCTCAGGGGAAAGCTAGCGGAATCTTACAGAAGCAGAACCATGTCAGGTTAGTGGGGGGAACAAGGAAGTTTCACACATACTAGGTGAGCTACAAAACATCCTGCAACTGCAGCAAGTTTACTGCCAAGCAGGATGTGGGGTTTTTGGTTGCTTTGTCCAAGCACAAGCACTTTGTTCAAGCACAGCTACAAAATGGAATTGAGGCCCAAAATGGAGTCAGGTTGGCTATCAGTTACTGTAATGAAAACACCTGGCACTGGCTGCTATGGTTCCAGAGGTCAAGTCCAAGACCAGATTGCCCCTTGGGGTGAGTTAATCAAAGAATGTGGCTTTGATTTGTCTTCTTTTCTATATGTTCATGGGCTGGGGGCGGGGGGGGGTGAGTACAAAAGGAAGTAGATCCAGAACCTGAACCCATCTGTCCCCCTGCATCACTGCTACCCTGGTTGAACTGTCATTGTATCTGCTGGTAAAATGGCCTCGTCCATCTCCCTGCTCCTGCCCTGGTCATTCAGAAGCCCACTCTTCACAGAGCAGCCAGAGAGAATCTGTAAACCCTAAGCCACTCTGCCATAACCCTCTGATGCTCCCCATCTCGGTGGAAGGACGAAGTCCTTCCAACAGTCCAGGTGGCGGCACAGTATCTCACCCTTCTTCACCTCTCTAACTGTTACTCTCCCCTCCCATGCCACCGGTCTTCTCAGCTCCTCCTGGAACATACCAGGCAAGGCCTGCCCCAGGGCCTTTGCACTGCTGTCTCCTCTGCCCAGCCAGCCTTTAGCCAAACACCACCTTCTTGGCCAGGTCTTCCCTGCACATACATTTCAATTTGCAAGGCCACTACCATCCTGATTCCCCTTCATGTTCCCTGATTTCTTTTTCCTCCTAGCTTCATTACTGCCTGCCAGACTATCGAGCTGCCTTATTTATTTGATTAGTATCTGTCTTCCTCCACTGCAATGTCAGCTCTATGTAAACAGGCGTTTTTCTGCTTTAGACTCTATATGCTGAAAGTGTCTGTCGATAATATTTTGGGAAATTTAAAAAATGAAGGAATAAATGGATGAAAATAACCATATCTCACCACTCAAACATAACTGCTGCTAAAGGTTGGCTGTATTTCGTTCTATACTTCCTGTCACGGAGCCTGCTCTTGACTGAATTAAGCAGGAGTCCTGTGGACACCAAAAGGGTCTGTCACTGCCTGTGATCACCTTGGTAGAGGCCAACAGTCTCATCATGGCTGAACCAGAAATCAACACATTTACTTGTCTCGGGGATAACCAGCCTGTGAAGGGCTGACACACATTAACCAGACCCGCAAAAAGCCTGATGGACAGATCTCAAGCCCACTTTACTGATTCCTACTGTTCTCCAATGATCCATTCCCCTAGGAATATGGAGTGCTACGTTATGGTGGAAATCAGTGCTTCAGCTGAAGGGGAAAAGCTTTGGTGATTGCCCAAAGGGTTGAATTAGGAGAATCTTCAAGCACCACATAGATCTTCTGCCCTCACCCATGTGCTATTGAAAATAAAAATCAAAGGCTTCTTTTGAAAGTCCTTTCTGTTCTTCCTGCATTGTTGGCCAATGAGATGTGAGGAGCAATTGCATAAGGGTTCTCAGCCTGCTGCTGGGGAGTGTGTTATGAAGATGCTTAAGATTTGATGCTATTTAGTATTTTGTTACCACAAAGGGGGACCTGCAGCCAGGGGGGCCCCCTATGAGATCAAAGCAAACATGAAGAGAAACTAGGTTCCCAGTAGTGTGACTTGTGCTACTGGATCAAACTTTGCCTGAAGTTCACAAGATTTTTTCCAGTTAGGTGAGGCAATAAATTCTATGGGGGTTTAAGTTGGTTTGAGTTGAGTTTTCTGTCATTTAAAATCAAAAAGATTCCTAGCAGATACATCTTGGCAAAATGAAGAACAGCATGGAGCATTGAACAGGTCTCAGCACCTTTCTAGATGTATCGAAACTGACATATTCTAACAACCTCTTCTTTTCGACCCTCTGAAGACTGCCTCTTTTCTATTGATAGGCATGTCTTAGTTATTTTATAATTCAGTGGATCCATTTAGAAACTCCTTGAAGACCAAAATTCTGTCTGTTTTGTTCACTGCAGTTTTTTCACAACTAAAACAATGACTTGTCCTTAAATAGTCCTTAAATGAGGCCTGCTTGAAAATGAATGAAACTAAAGCATAGTGAGCTGCCCTGGACACACAGCTAGGTTTGGAGACACAAGATATGAGGTAGAAAATCCACCATCTCACCCAAAAGCACACTTGTAAGCATTCTTCGATTTTTGTTGTTGTTGTGGTTGCTGTTGTTTCTCAGTAGTGGGGATTGAATCCAGGGCCTTCACACTGAAATATACACCAGTCTTTTTATTGTTGTTTTTATTTTGAGACAGGGTCTTGCTAAGTCACTAAGTTGTCAAGGCTGGGCTTGAACTTTCAATCTTCTGGCCTTAGCCTTCCCAGGGCACCACCGCAGCTGGCTGTAAACATTCTTCACTGGTCAGGAAGAGGGGGAAGAAGCAAGCTTGCAGTGCTTTCCCCAGGTCTGGCGCAGTTTGTGTATTTATAGCGCAGCCTTTCATCTTCGACATGGATCCCCACATACACACAATATCAAGAGGTAGGCATTACTGCTCTCGTTTTACAAATGAGGGAACTGAAGTGCAGAGATTGAAGCATCTTCCTGAAGATCACAAAGTTGGGGTGTGATGTAGGACAGCTCAGGTTAAGGGACCTTGCTGTGAAAAACACCTGCGATGGTGCCCAGGGTATGATCAGCCACAGGAAGTTCTACCGATGGCTACAGCCATGCTTAGCAGGTGCATTTCTACCTGATTTCACATTTGAAACTGACATTTTGTGAACTTGACCCTCAAATTGGAGGAGACAGCCTCCCCTGCAGAAATCCCACACGTGTGGGTGGGTGGGAGGAGACTGAACCTTGGTATGACAGCTGTGGTGTCATTGTGCTTGCATGCTCTGAGCTGGCACACGAAGGCAAGAGCAGGAAGATCAAGTGCTCAGAGATTTGTGTGTCTCTCTGTGTCTGTGTGTGACTCTGCAGGTTTTTGTCTGTGTGTCTCCTGGGTGTGGCTCCTGTGTGTATCTCTGCCTCTGTGTGTGTCTGTGTGTGTATATCTCTGTGTATACCTCTGTGTGTGTCTGTGTGTCTCTGTGTGTGTCTCTGCCTGTGTGTGTGCGTGTGTGTGAGTGTGTGTGTGTATGTGTGTGTGTGTCTTTCACACAGGTGGCCTCAGAACTGCAGGACTGTGGTTTTGGTTCCCATCCTGGTGCAATGTAGACACATCACAATGAAGACAAGTGACAATTCTGGTCACATCCAACTCCCCACATGTGTTCCCAACACTGCCACAGTTTCAGACAAGCCTATAGTACCACTTCTCTGAGCACAAGGGCAGGGAGGCAGGGCGATGGCCACACCCCAGAACAGACATCTGACCCACTTCCTGTTGGAATCATGCTAATCCACAACGCCAGAGTGGTCTTGTTGCTTTCCCTTCCCCCACTACAATCTCAAAGTGGCCTCATTTGTAAGACTTGTGTGTTAGTTTTGCATCACTATGACAAAGTATCTGAGAAAATTGCCTTTAAAGAAGAAAAGTTTTATTATGGCTCATGGTTTCAGGGGTTCAGTAGCTTAGCCCTGTTGTTCCGGGCCTGTGGTGAGGCCACACATCATGGTAGGAATGTGTGACAGAGGAGTGGCTCACTTCGTGGCTGCCAGGAACAGAGGGGGGTGATGGTAGCAGGGTCCCAATGTCCCCTTCAAGGGCAGCCCCTAAGGACCTAACTTCCTCTCACTAGGCCCCAACTCCCAAAGGGTCCACCATCTCCCAGTAGTGCCACAGCTGGTGACCAAGCCTTTAGCCTATGGGCCTTTGGGGACACTCCAGATCAAACTATGGCAACTCAAAAGGGCCTTGGGGGTGACAAAGAGCTCATATCCAAAGGACCTACAGTGACACACTTGGTGACTTTGGGAAAAGCCTCTCCACTCTGGGCCTCAGCATTCTTTCTAAGGGGCAGGGTGAAGACCACAGGACACCTGTGCTCCCTCACTGTGCAGCCCTGAGGCAGAAACATCTGGACAGGGAGTGAGGAGGCAGGGCCTGGTTTTCAGGCTGCCCATGGGGGCGGGGCAGCACAGGGGGGAGGAGGAGAAGCCAGAGGAGGAGGAGGTTGCAGTGAAGATGCCTGGCACTAGGGTCTCACAGACACCGGGGCCAGCTGCCTGCTTCCTCCTCCTTTGCATCGAGAAACATAAAAGTGTGTAGGGGAGTGTATTTTTTTTCCATTAACTTTATTGGTACATTTTAGATATACAGCACAGTTACATTCATCATTGGGAATTTGTACCTTTACATGATGTATCTTCGTTCTTATTTTTCCCCATTCCCCTGCCCTCCCTTCGCCCCCTCCACTCTTCCCTATTTACAAAGACTTTGTTTCCATTTTTTTCTGTTTCTCATATCCCTCTGCTGGGTATCTTCCTAAAAGAATTAAAAGAATCATACCACAATGATATATGCTCACCCATGTTTATAGTGGCACAGTTTGTAATAGCTAAAACTTGGAAACAGCCCAATTGCCCATCAACTGGAGACTGGATAAAGAAGATGTGGCTTTTTATAAAATGGAGTACTACTCAGCCATAAAGAATGAGAAACTAGAGATATTTATAGCTAAGTGGATGCACATTGAGGCGATACTCTTAAGTGAAATAAATAGGACACACATGTGTAAATACTGAATAGTTTCTCTGGTGTGAAAAACTAAAAGTGTAAATAAGGATCAAAATGTATAATTGATATTGTGAAATAGGAAGAAAAGGTCTAAAGGAGTAGGGGAAGTGGGAGGGGTAAGGGAAAGGAAAGAAGGGAAAAGAAAAAATACGAGAAAAGGAAAATAATGTGTATTTTTTTAAACTCGCTCAGACCGCTCGGGGAAAGGGAGAAAGTAAACATCTGAGAACAAGAAACGATTACTCTCCCTTGTGTGTTGCCCCGGGTGGAGGCCAGCATCCCAGAAGGGCTGGCGGCGCAGGGCGGGTGGCCGCAGGGCGGACAGCTCCCCCACCGCAGCCTTTGAAGGAGCCGCCTGGCTGTGAGCAAGAGTGACTTCTGACTCCTCCAGGCTCTAAAAATAATCACAGCGTGGGGGTTCTAAATCAGGAACAAAGCCGAAACAAAGGGTTAATGAGAGGACACCGGTTTGATGTTCCATTTCAGATACGGAGACAGCGGGGACAAAAGCGCTAGAGGCTGGCCTTTGTCGGCAGCTGATCGGCCCAGCTTTTAGCCCCTGAGATTCTGCGCCTGGCTATTTCTTCCTCACATCTGAAAAGGACACTTCACACCTTGCTCTGTGGGCCAGCCCCCCTCAAAAGTGTGCTGAGGAGAAGTTGGCCCTGTCATCTGTCTCGGGACCCCTTCCCCCTGGCTTCACTGTTCACCCTGCTCAAAGCCTCGCTGTAAAATCTAACTCATACTAACTTGGGAGGGACTGATACAGTCCTAGGAGCCCCAGAGGCAGCAGCTCATATTTACTTTGGGGCTCACTTCCTTCGCGCTCTGTGCATGTTTTGGCTCCATTCTCATCCCACTAAGAACTGTTATTACACCCATATTACAAAAAGGGGCAAAGGAGTACTTCGACTTACCCACAGTTCCAGAGGCAAGACCAAAACCCCCGCAATCAGATCCTGAAGCCCAGACCCACATAACCTTCTGCACTGCACAGGGGAAAATTCATCTTCTGGGGGTGGAGGAAACGGGAGGAAAACTTTAGAGACAAGAAGAGCTGAGTGAGAAATCACTGTTGCAGATCTTCTTCCTAATCCCATTTCACTAGCAGGTCCTACTTCCTGGTTTAGAGAAGGCAGGCAAAGAATATTTGTTGAATGAATTTGTGAAGGAACGAAGAAATGAACAAACAATCTGTCTTAGTCACTTTCCTGTCACCCAGCACAATACCCAGCACCCACCACTTAAACAAGGAGAGGTTTGTTTTGGTTCACGGATTCAGTCTGTGGTGGGCTGGCTCTGAGGCAGAAACCTTACGGCAAAACGGCATGGCAGGAGAAAGCTGCTCACCCTTTGGCAACCAGGAGGCAGATAGAGGAGGGGAGCACCAGGGACAAGAATACGCCCTTCCAGGTCACCCCATCAGTGACCCTCAAACAGCACATTCAGCTGTGCACTCAGCAATGAGTCTCCTGATGAATATGCACCCCTATGACCCAGTCGCCTTCTACACACACACACACACACAGGAGACCTTCGGGGGATATTTTAGGTCTAAGGCGGAACAGGAGCCAACACGTGGACTACTGAACAAAACGAACCAGCTCCCTCCCTTCTGCGTTTCTCCTGCAGGCTTGCCAGCCCGGTGGGGTTCCCCGGAGCTGCAGCGAGTGCACACAGCTGTCATGAGAACTGTGGGGCCCGAGATAGGGAGCCCAGTGCTCCTGCTTTGTGCACCACACTTGGAGTAGTGAGGCTCGAGGCCACCTAGGTCTTACTCATGGTTGTCATCACACTTCAGGGTCATTCTATGGAATGATTTGGGTTTCATTTTCATCTGTGTGTTTTTAATTTTACTGTGACATTTTATTCTGAGGGGCTAAAATGCCACTCTATGCTGTCTCTTCCTCACCCTCATACCAGAGGCAGAGTTTCTGAGAAGCCTTTGCAGCTCACTTGCAGCAGCTCAGGCTTACAGGGGAATACGCTTGCACGACGATATGTTTTTGTAAATTTACAAAAGTAAAGAGGACCCCCCAATTTCTAAGCCACAGACCCTACCAAAACCTGACTCCAAAAGCCCTGCATTTGTTTTATTGTATTTCTCAAAGTGGAAAAATATTTCTCTCATGCCTATGTCTCTATTAAAAACAATATAACAAAGGAAAAAATAGCTATGAGTCATAAGAAAAAAATGGAAGAGCGTAATTCTTTGGGGAAGGGAAGAACGCACTTATTTCACTATGCGATCATCTATCCCTGATTTGGGATTCATGTTTCACGCTCAGTCCAAGTAGGCATTTTCAACCACTAGGGTAGCCTTTGGAAAAAAGCATTATAAATAACATAAAATGTCTCACCAGTATGGCATGGTTTGGTGCACCTGTAATCCCAGTTACTCAGGAGGCTGAAGCAGGTGGATTGCAAGTTCAAAGCCAGCCTGGACAACTTAGTGTCTTAGAGTCTCAAAATTTAAAAAAATTTAAAATGATTGGGGTTTAACTCAGTGGCAGAGCACTGGTTTAGCATGTGCGAGGCCCTGGGTTCAACTTCTCCTACTGAGAGGAAGGAAGGGAGGGAAGGAGGAAAAGCAAAAAGAAAGTCCCACTTGTGTCAGCCTTGATCTCTGGGACAAACGGGCTCAGCATCCTCACCTGCTCTGGGAAGGTCTGTGATTCTGTGACAGTAACTCAGTGTAGATGTCCACGTCGGTGGCCTGCAACTGCTCCTATTAATGGATTGTCATAAGTAGGGGTGACAATACCACAAACCTCAAAACAGCTGGCTCCATCAAAGTGTGTGTGTCCGCAGAGTACCTCACCTTGGTAGCACTTCAGAATGACTCAGGAAGTTTTAAAGATATATAGATTGTCACCTGGGTCTCACCCCACAAAGATTATTCTGATTTAGTTGATCTGGTATGGAGGCCGGCCAGTGACATTTTTGAAAGCCTCCTAAGTGATTGGAGTGCTCGGGAAGGGTGAGAGCCACTACCTTAGGCCAGCAGATCTGGAGAGGATGCGAGGACCTTGCTACTCAGAGTGGTCCTCAGAGCAACCGAAGCAGCAGCAGCAGCAACAGCACCTGCCCGCTGGGAGAAGTACAGTATCTCAAGCCCTGCCCAAGCCCTGCTGAATTCAGAATCTGCATCTTATTAGGATCCCCCTGGGATTTGTCTGCCCACTAAGTTTGGAGAAGCACTGCCTTAGAAATAATTAGTTTCTGGACCAGCTTCTTCCATTTCCAGATGCAGCAATCGGAAGCCAATCATGTGAAATGATTCGGCCAAGTTCCCCCAGATACCTGCCAAAGTCCCGGGTCTCCCATCTTCCAGCTTCTCCCAGACCTTCCCTCCCTCCGAGGGATTCTGTCATTTGAGAAGGGCACTTCCAGTCTTCCAGTCGCAGACACAGCTTCCATCTCCAGATTTCAGGAACCACAGTTTACCTCAGAATTTCTGGTTTCTTCCTGCTAGGGGGAAAAAATATGTCTCAGTGCGACCCATTATGTATTCTGGGTATATACAATGAGTTTATCTTGAGACATATTTATGCCTGAGAATATTATGTATTCTCTTTATATACCATGCAAGGTTAAATTTTTTGAAAATTTATATTTGCTTTTTATCACTCAGACATATAAGCAATTTATAGCCAGGCCTGATGGATTGGAATCAGATGGCAAAACTCGGATTAACCCCATGGATCCTGGTGGCCGCTGGTCAGTCCTGGCTGTTAATGATATTTTCACCTGAGTGCATGCATTCAAGACGCTCTTTTTCAGATAAATATGCAGGTAAGTATCATATTTGCAACGCAGGCACTTCCTCTCGCTGACTTAAGTTCATCCAGCAATTTTTTTCAAGACAGACATATTGAAACAGTCATACACTGAATAATTCATATGGAAAAATTGGGGGGAGAGCTAAATAGAGGTGACTCATGGTATATATGTGCTTGCTGGTGTTACAAGGTGGAGACTTTCTGTATTACATAATTGCTAGTCACCAGAAATGCAATGTTTGAGGCAATTTAGGGACCCCTTCACAAGGCCCCTTATACATCAACCTTTCAATCACTTGACCTACTCTTTTTTTTTTTTTTTTTTTGAGACAGGGTCTCACAACATAGCCCAGATTGGTCATGAACTCTCTATGTAGCCCAGGCTGGGCTCAAATTTGTGATCTTCTTACCTCAGCCTTCCAAATGCTGAGATTACAGGCATGCACCAGCTCAGCTGGTTGTCATAAAAAGATACTCGGAGGACAAGGCATATTTGAAGGCCATTGTACCAATTGACCTGGTCCAGGAGAAGTGTGCAAAGATGCTGATGGACGCTTCCATCTGCACTGGCAACTCAGCCACATGTGTGTGTGCATGGGCATAAACATACCCCCAGCTGCCAGTGTGATCTATCACCCATAGTTTTCTGCCAGACCCAAAGAGGGTCTTTATGTGCAAATCCCTGGCCAATGATGGTCCTACGCAACCGCCTAACATTCACCCAGGTGCAAAAGGCAGCCAAAGGATGAATCATTATTATTTTTTTAATCAAGGAACAGGCCCAGGTGTAGCAGCAGCCGGGCTTTCTAATATCACTGTGGCTTTGATAAATATGTCCCATTCCTTGATAACTTTCCCAAATCCTTTAATATCCTGCAGCTCAGTCCCTGATGTCTAGCTGTCGCAAAAATGTGTGAAGGGAGACCAAATGTCAATAAAATCTCCCTGCCTCCCTCAACCCAGTACATAATCAGCTCCAAGGTAAATAAATGGTAAGTTAGTTATCTGGTGCCAGGGAGGCGGGCCTCTCACTATGCAGGCCCTCATTTTGGCCTTCCTGTGGTCCTGGCCAAATCAGCTTCTTCCTCCAGTCTCTTCTGGTAGAGGCCATTAGATTTATCCCCCTTATTTTTCCTTTTCCCTTCCCCTCTGAGGGCCAGCCTACTCTGCTTCTCTGAAATAGCTGTCCACTTTATGCTTCACTCTCCTCAACTCCATTAAATCACCTTTCATCATATTAAATACAGGTCTTCGGGGTGGTCAGAGAGCAGTGCTCTGAGGGATGATGGTATAATGAGGGCGACATGTATGAAAAATCATTTTGCTGTTCAATCCCAGGCAGCCACAAGGAGCGGGTAGGCACCAAGTGTGTCTGACTCGAGACAGGAGCCAGGCTCCTGAGGAGGAGTTTCATTTCTTCATTCATTCATTCATTCATTCCGCAGACACTCCCAGAGTGCTGCCATGTGTCAGCCTTTGAGAATACCTCGGTGAATGAGAGAGACAAAAACAGCCCTTCCCTCATGGAGCTTCCATGAGTAGAGACATCTGAAAGCCTCTCAAGGAACACACCAAACATCAGACTCAGCAGCAGAGAAGAAGCAGTGGTTGACTGGAAGTGTTTCTGGTGACCCCGCCTGTAAATGCCTCCTGCTCGAGCACCAAAGTGTGGTCTTCTCCAGGAAAGGCTCCTCCTTTGGAGTTAAATCATCCTTTTTTGCCACGAGCAATTGCCCTCAGAAGGGATTAGCTGTTATCACTCTCCGGCACCTGAGTGTGAATTCATTTATTGGCTCCTTGTCCTGCCTAGATAGGAGGGTCTCCGGGGCTGTCAAAAGACAGAAAATTCCCAGAAAGGCAGCAGCAAGAGAGACTGAGGACAAGATGGGTTGATGCTGCCCCACAGAGTCCCCTTTGGTCACCTGTCCCCTATCTGGCCCCTCTGAATAAGGGCCCATCTCCCCAGCTTAAGAGCCCCAGCCCAGGGCTTCCCCACTAAACCTAGGGACAAGGAAAAATGAGGTGGAGCTTCCCCAAACTCAGATAATGTGTGGCTTCCCTTCTTCCAGGCAGGGACAGCTCACTGCTCTCACCTACCCTTAGTACTCCACTGGCCTTGGTTGATACCTTTAAGCAGCCTCTTTTTCAAAAGCCTGCCCTATTGGAGCAAGCCATCACTCTGCTGCTTGCACCCAGACCTATACACGAGGAAAAAAAAAAAAAAAAAAAAATGGATGGCCGCAGAGCCTTCTGGAAGGCAGTTTCCACATTTAGTGGGCATACCCAGATCCAGAAGATGCAGATTCTTCCCTTGTAGTCCCCTCAGCCTCAGTGAGTCTCACTCCATGACTGGGAATGTGGATTTTTAACAAGAACCAAAAGTGATGCTGAAGTAGATGGCCTGTGGCATTCATTCACTTTGTGTTGCTATAACAAAATACTAGAGGCTGGGAACTTTATAAAGAAAAGTGGTTTACTTAGCTCATGGTTTTAGAAGAACAAGACTGGACAGGCCCATCTGCTTAGCTCTGGTGAAGCTTCACAGCAGGCGGCATCCTGATGGCAGGAGCACATGTAGGAGAGAGAACATGGCAAGACAGGAAGCTAGAGAGATTCAGGAACGAGGCTCACTTCTTTTTACCATGACCCATTCTTGAAAGAACTAACCAGTGTTCTGCAAGAATTACATTAATCCCTTCCAAGAGCAGCACCTCCAATGATGTAATTAACTCCCACTATGCAGCACTGCTCAATGGTTGCACCCCCTCTCAACACCACCCTTGGGGACCAAGCCTTTGACACGAACCTTTAGAAGACACACTCCACTGGGTCCAGACCGCAGCATCTGAGTGCCACAACTCCCTGCATGTTGATTTGATAGGTACTGACTCCGCATGCTCTTCTCTTTTGTTGGGATATCATTTTCCCTTCTGCTTTTTTGAAAAACTCTACCGTCACAGTCACTAACAATTTGAACAACAGATGAAGTGCAATAAAGTATGGGGGAGCAAGAAGAGCTAAAGAACAAACTATTCCATTTTAAAGAAGAATTTAGACAAAATGTAAAGGAGCCAGGACTTGCTGGGTTCCAATATAAAACTATTTTTCATTCCTGGTCTTTCCTGGGAAGAGTCTCAAAGTAATTAGTGACCTCCAGGCTGCCAGTAAAATGTGGCCTCGGAGTAAGATCAGATGAAGCGTGCAGCTCTAAGAGCCTTTGCTGGGCTCTCCGATGATGGAGTGCAGAGTTTTATAGAGCATCTTATGTACATGAAATGTTTTCTAAGAATCTTAAGGGTTCTTTCCCGCAGGCCTGGCTCGCAACCTGTAGCCTCAGTACTTCCACTCCATGCTAAGATACAGTGTAACAAAATGGCTCAGAGAGATTAAGTAAACTATCTGTGGCCACACAGTTATTAGTGGCAGAGATGAACTTTAAACCCAGGAAGATGGGCCTGTATGCCATGACCCAGTAGAAATTGTTGACTCTCTGAGAGAAGTGGGTGTCCTAAGTGTCAATCTTCAAGGATTTTTAGTTTATTTAATATGAATTTTATATTATTTATTGCAATATTTAATTTTCAATTTTCACCCTGCGAATGAATTGAGCCAAGGTTAGTGTTTTACAATTGGCACAGGTGATCTTGTGAGCTCCCATGATTCACTTTCCATCTCATTGACCTGCTCTAGGATGATGGGATGATGTTGGGTAGAGGTAGAAGGAACAAGACATGGGCCCCAAAGTCTCCTTTCTGTGCTGGCCTTACCCACAGACATCTCACTGTGCCCTCTGCAGTGACATTGCTCATGTCAGCCCTGCCATTGGAGCTGCTCTTTCACTGCCCGTAACAGGCAGTGCTGCCAGATAACAAATTACCCCCAATACTTGGGAGCCTAAAAAACAATTGTTTCATTGTGCTCAGAGATTCTGTGAGTCAGGCATTCAGCCAGGATACAGCAAGGATGGTTTATCTCTGCTCTCAGACCTTCAAAGCCTAGTCTGGGAAGACTCAAAGCCTGGGGCTGACTTGCAGCTGGGCTCTAGATTCTGGAATCATCCAAATGCTCCACATTGACATTGGGCTGGAAGGACTACAAGACTGGCAAGTGTACACCTACAGGAGGAAGTCCTCATAGCTTGGGCTTCCTAACTATGTGGCAGCCTCAGAATACACTTCCTACAGAGCAGCTCCAGGCCTCCATGGGCTTCTGGTACAAGTGATTCAGCAAACAGAATGGAAGCTGTGTGGCCTTTTCTCACCTGGCATCATTTCCCCTGGATTCTATTAATGAAACAGTCACAAGCCCCCCACCCCATATTCAAGGAGAATGGATATAGATCCTATTCTCATTGGGAGGATGGTCAAGGTCAGGAGATATTAGTGGCTGCCATCTTTGGAAAATACAGGCCATCAGTCAATCCTCTGCCTTCAGTGAATGCCCTCACACCCTTCCAGGGTTACTTCTAGCCCCTTCTTCCAGGAAGCCTTCTCTGATCACTGCACTTTATTATAACCCCTATTTTCTCTCAGTCCCACTTAATATCACAGAGCAGTAATACTAGTAGTACATGTTGAGTATTCCTTATCCTTGGGACCAGAATTGTTTCAAATTTTGGAAGTCTTTCAGCTTTTGGAACATTTGCATATATATGAGTTATTGTGTTCATGGGACACAGGTCTAAATGCAAATTCCATTTATGTTTCCTAGCACCGTATACATGTGCCCTGAGGGTAATTTTATACAATATTTTTACTGCTTCTGAGTTTTGACTGGAACCTATCACATGAGGTCAGGTGTGGAACTTTCAAATTTTGGAGCATATCAGATTTCAGATTGTCAGATTAGGGACACTCAAAACTGTTGCTGCTGCAATTATTATTGTTTGCTGAACTATTTGGATCCTAAATACTTCCACATGTACTACTTCTCCGGGACAGGCACGTTCTCCTTTGTGGCTACCACACAATGTCTAAATTCACAAAATTTGACCTTGGCACAGTACTATTATCTACTATACAGACCTTATTCAAAACATTTCGGATTTTGAATGTCAGATTAGGAACGCCTGTGGGTGCAGGTAAATTATGATGCATTGAACACTTCATGTCCATTAGCTTTTGAAATCCTCAGGACAACCGCTAAGGTAGATGCCATTATTACACTCTTTTACATCCTTTTACAGTTGAGAAAGGTGACATCACTTGCCAAAGTTATGTGGTTAGCAATTGGCAGACCAGAGCTGGAACCCAGGCTGTCAGCTGCAGCACGACCTCTTCCTGGCCCCATCTCTGCCTCTTAGCAGCTCTTCATCACAGTTTATTTTCCCCCAGCCAGGCTCTAACAGCTTCCTCCTTGAAACTGCCATGGTCCCAGACACCGTGCTAGCCTCACCCACACTCTGGCTGAAGGATTTCTAAGAGAATGGACAGTAGTGCCGGTGACCCCTTCTGCCCATAACTCAACCTCCCAAGCACCAGCATCCATACATGGAGGCCAGCTGCACCCAAGGCAGGAGGGCATTGTTTGCAAAATGGGCAAAAAAGCTTCAAGGGTCTCATCTTCCAGAGCCTTGAGACCAGCAGCCAACTGTGATGGCTAAAGTGCTGCCGAAGCACCTCCCAAAAGCCAAAGGTAAACACGTCCCTGGGTGGAAAAGGAAAAATTAGATTTCAAGATGATTTTAATTCGGGACTCTGGGAGTTTTGGGGACTGAGTTGAGTGGGAGAGAGAGAGAATGATTTAGAACCATAGTGTTTTTATGGGCAACAGGGCCTCTTTCAGCCTGAGCAGGCAGATTGAGAGCTCCCTGAACAACCAAGGCGCAAGCCCCAGATAGAGCTCTGTCTTCCAGGCACAGGGACAACACCACTCAAGTCAGGGGAGCCCTGGGCCACATGGAAATGATTCAAGGCAGAAAAGACTGTACCTGGCTGCTTTGTATCTGAACAAAAGCATTCCATGTGCCGGCAAAAGTGGCTTCAGAGAAAGAACGGGTTTGCCTGACTGCCCTCTCTTGCCTATAAATTGATGCTTTGGACTGATACCTTGAAGCTGCACTGGCATGTAGGAGCTGGTCTTGGACCTGCAGTGGGGAGCATTCAATCTGAGCCAGAACATTGGCAGTTCTTGGCTGCCTACCGCCTGAAAGAGTGTCCCCCAGCGGCCCCAGCCAGGCTTCATGACTCAAAAGAAGGAAAGGGCACCAAGGGCGGTGACCTCGTGACCTCAGGCCATGGAGGCAGAAAGAAAAGTGGAGGTGAGCAGATAACTTTATCATCTGGAATGGGCTACTTAACTCCTTGTGGGAAAGTAGAGGACCCACCAATGACATGCCCTAGGCAGCAGATGGCAGCATGGGCAGCCTTATACTAGGGAGGGTGTCTGAATTTGGCTTGCCCCGGAAGCCAATAGGAAACAAGAAATGAGTGCAAATTGGGACATGCAAGAAACATGGGTAGTGGAGTGGGAAAGTAAGACAGGGCTGGAAAGGCAGACAATCAAGAGTGTGCCATCAAGCCGGCTGGCACTGTGGGCAATGGAGCTCATTCCCCCTAGGGGAAGTAGGAACCAGCGAGAACAGTGCTTCTCAAAGCATTTGGGTGAAGGACCAGGTTATCTGGCGGTGTTATCAACTCATTGTAAATGGATCCTTCTGGAACAATACAATTAAAATGTCACAGTGATGTCAAATTTCTATAGAAGCTCCTAAACACTGATTTATCTTGAAATGTATGAGCAATAAACATTTCACAGCTTCTGTGGTCCAGGGACCACACTTTGAGTAGCACTAGTGCAGCATGCGTACTTCCACATTATTCCACCCATGGAACTGGTCTATTTATACACCTGCTCACACTAGTCATTGCTTGAGGGTATGCGACTCTTCACTGTGCACAGGCGGAATGGTTTCAAGGAAGCCATCAGGCAAAGAGATGGACATATTGGCAGTTGAGAGTCAGCCTTAACATGCTGAAGGGATAGGACTGGGTGCTGATGGCATCTGCCCACCCTGTCCTTTTCCTCCTCTCACCCCTGTTAGCTCAAGGGAAGAGCAAGACAAAGCCCCAAGGCAAGTACCCAGAAAGCAGGGTGCTCAGGACCTCACTATGGCTGGTTGTGAATGGAGAGGATATATTAGATGGGCTGTGCTTTTATCTGCCCAGCCTAGTATCTAAATTCAGCTTTCATCAAAATAGTCAAGGCACTGTTTAGAGAAAACCAAAACCATGCCCACCCCTCTGTCAGCTCTGATGAGACACTTAAATCCAGAAGGAGAGCTACTTTCCTTGACTATGGCTCGGTTGCTATTTTGTTTGTCTCTGCCTGGACCTTGCACTTCACACACGTCTTCCAACAGAAGACTCCTTTTCCAGAGCACCCAGCAGTTCTTTCCAGCTGTGCACTAAACTCAAGGCCTGAAAGTCGGAGGCAAGGGGTGGCTGTATTTGAGACTATCTGGACTGCCCAGGTGTCCTTAGGGAGCAGCCAGACCAGTCTGGCCCTTCTACAATCTACACCACTTCCAGATGGCTCCTTTCAGGGCCTACAAAAGATGAGAATAATAGTGATGCTAAAATCATGATAATAGCGAGAATAGATACCTTTGGAATCCATGTGAGCAGTGACCTTCTGCTAAGTTCTTTATACGTCCTATTTATTCAGTCCAGGATTTTTTTTTCAGTGCTGAGGAAGGAACCCAGGGCCTTCTGTGTGCTAGTCAACCACTCTACCACCAAGCTGTGCATCCAGCCCTCAAAAACAGATCTGAGGAGTGTGTTACAGCGATTCAAAGCAACTGCCATGTCTCATTGCTTGGGTTTAAATGCTGGCTCTTCCACCTCTAAGCCAAGTGACAGTGCATTTCAGTTTCCTCCTCTGCAAAATGGGGTTCTACTTACCTCATCGAGGTGTTAGTGTATTAAACAGGCTAACATCTTGTGATGTGCTTTGAGCAGTATGAGGTATAGAGTCGGTGCCCAGCACCCACCCAGCCTTGGATCTGCTCTGGTCAGGCCCCCAGCTCAGCATGCTGCCCTCTGTTCAAGTGATCAGCAGCTGGGTGGCTGGGCCTCCCCAAAGCATGGGTTTCACCCTTGTCATATAGTCGGCACCTGAAGAAAGGAGTGTGACTAAAACTTGCCATTTTCCTTTACTGGCTCTCTGATCACATGCTAGCCCAGACCAAAGGCTTCTGCCACTGGTGCTGCTACTCCTGCTCTTGTCACCTGGAAAACATTGTATGGTCATAGGCTCAAAGGCCAGTAGGATTTTCATACCTCAGGACAGATCCTGGGATCACAGTCATGCCCTTAACCTCCATGGGTCCTATCTGTCCCCCATCATTCTTGAACACAGTCTGGCTGTATAGTGTGCCCAAGGGGATGACGGGATGCAAACCATGCTTGGATTAGGTATGTTAAAGGTTAAAGGTTTACAGATCTGTCTTGTCTGAGCCAAGAGTCATACATAATCCAGGCCTCCATAATCATTTCCAGTTTCCTAATTAGTTCACCCATACTTCCAGCCATGGTCAGGTTGCCAGATAAATGGAAATTCAGGTAAACAATGAATTTTTAAATATTAGTGGGCCCCCAATATCACATAGAACAGACACTAAAAATGAATCCATTGTTTATCTAAAATCCAAATGTAAATGGGGCATCCTGCATTCACAGATCAACTATAGCAACCCTCCTCTGGGGCCACACAAGGGTCTCTCAACATCACCAAAGAAGCCTGGAGCCCTTCAGTGTCATCTGAGTGGGCCCTGGAAGCCAACTTTGAGAAAGGATCCGGATGCAAGTGGTTTGCCTGGGCGGTGATCCTAGAAAGCACAGCCAAAGGATCAGGGAAGTAAGGCAGGGAAGAGAGGGAAGCTGAGCAAAGAGATGGTCAAGAGGGCATTGCCCTGTAGGCCTCTGGGGCTCAATCCCCCCAAGGGAACCTCCCAGAAATCTTGTGAAAGGTATCTTAGGAATTGTGCGGAGGTCAGGGAGCCTGGCCATTTATCTGCCGTGTTACTCTGTGAGGCTGCCATAATGAAAGACTGTAGAGCAGGTCAGTGGGAGCCCAGGTATTTCTCACGGTACTAGAGGCTGGAAATCCAAGATCAAAATGCCCCAGAGACCATTCTTGGTGAGGGCTCTCTTTCTGACTTGGAGATGGCCACCATTTTTGCTGTGTCCTCGTGTGACAGAGACAACTCTGTCCCATCACCTTTTCTTGTGAGGACACTAAGGATTGGACCTCATTTAAAACTAATCACTGCCCAAAGGCCCCACCTCCAAATGCCATCATGTTTAGGGTTAGGGCTTCAACATAAGAATTTTGGAGAGACACAAGCATTGAACCCACAACCTCCACGAACGCCGCCTTTCCCATGGCCCCAGGTTGGCCAGGGGACATTAATTCCTCCAGACTTCTGGGTTGCACCTGTGCTTTAACTGAGCATGCCCAGGGCAGAGAAGCAGGGAGAGCAGCGCTGGAGGGGAAAAGCTGTCAGCAGACTGGAAAGCGTCTACCCCAGCTGCAGTGAGCAGCCTGCACCTGGGCTGGAGCATCCCCTGTGGGCCATCCAGAACACCTGTTCTACTTTTCTTCACCTCAGGCTGACCCCTCAGGAGGAAAGAAGGGCTTGCTCTCTGAGCCTGGCAGGGCTTTTGCCAAGACCCGAGGAGGATGCTATGTGTGGAAGGCACTACAGAAATCCAAGGTTAGTAAGCCTTGTGTAGCTAAGAAAGAGAGAAGAGAGGAGGAAAGATGAGAGGGAGACAGAGACGAGGGAATGGAGAAAGCAAAGAAGGGAGAAGAGAAGAAGAGAAAAATGAAGTGGTCAAGTGGAACAAGACCCAAGGATATAAATTAATATTATGCATTCAGCAAGCTGCTATGGGGCACGTCGCTTTGCTCCAGGCCTTCTTGGAGGTGTGAAGGATTCAGGAGTGAACAAAATACTCCAATTTCTTGTCTTCGTGGAACCTACATCCTAGAGGGGAAGAAAACAGACAGCAAGTTTGGGAAATGCTACGGCTAGCAATGAACACGAGAAGGGGTCCAGGGAAGGTTGGGGAATGTGATAGGTTTGCAGTTTTTAATAGGTCAGGGAAGGTGTCACTAGAAGGTGACTTTGGAGTCAAGCCCTGAAGGAGAGGAGGAGAGAAGAGACAGGACAAAGCCTTAGTGCCTGGTCTACTGGGGTAAGTACAAGGAAGCCGCCATGGCTAGGGCCCAGAGAGCAGTGAGGAAGGTGGTAAGAAATGAAGTCACAGGGACAGAAGGGGAAGGGACTGTGTAGGACCAGGTGGACCACAGCAATGACTTTGGTTTTCTTTGGGGTGAGCTGGAGCTGTTGGAAGGCAGTGAACAATATAGTCCGTGGTCTGACTCGTGTTCTAAAAGTAGCAGTCTGGCTATCAGGTGAAGAACAGCTCGAGGGGCAGACACCCGGAGACTGCAGCAAGCCAGGCTTGAGGGTGTGGCGGCAGCGGTGGAGCCAGGGCCACGGCAGCAGCAGGAAGGTGGGAAGTGGCCAGATCCTAGATCTGTGTTTTAAAGTGTTGCCAGCAGGAGTTGCTGCCAGAGTGGATGAGAGGAAAAGTGGAGGAGGAATGGAAGGGTTTGGACCTGAGCAAGTGGAAGAATAGAGCTGCCAAAGCTGAGATTCAGAAGACTGTGGGAGGAACAGGCTGGAGGAAGGAGGTGACGGGGACTTGGCTGAGCATGAGATGCTGCTCAGTGTCCAAGTGGAGGGAGATGTCAAGTAGCAACTGGAGAGGGTATGCTGCAGCTCTGATTCATGCAGCCCTCGGTGTAGAGATGGTATTCAGCACTGCCACACTGGGTGAGGCCATCTAGGGAGAGGACATGGACAGAAGAGAGACACCCAGTGAGTTGTGCCATGTGGGGAGGGTGAGAGGTGGGCAGATAAGAAGCAACCAACAAAGGAGGCTGAAGAGTGGCCAGAGGATGAGCAAAGCCAGGGGAGGATAAGCTGGGGGCCAGGTGAAGAGCACAGTGGCTTCCGGATTACGGTAGTGTGGATTACACCACAGTTCTTCTCAAAACAGCAAACCCGCTTGCAAGAAGTACAGATCCTTCAGGGGGTTTTCTGGCTAGCTCAGCATGTAAAGCCGTGCCCCCTGGCTGACTGGCCTGTTTTCCCCCACATCTTGCTGCTTGAGGTCCTGCTTGTGTCCAGGGCTGGCTTCCACCCTCCCCTCTCTCATCCTATCTCTGGGTCCTCACCCAAGCACCCACAGAGCCCCAGATGGCATGTGTCTGTGCCAGCTCCCTCTGATTCCCACCCCAGTCCTAGACCATCCACCCTTGTCCAATCAGCACCTACCCAGGTTGGCACCTGCATCAGGTCAAGTCACCTGTCAGAGCCTCCACAGTGCCCCCTCCCAATACAAGGCTTGTTTGATTTGTGCTCTCTGTTGGCCAATAGCTTCCACCCATCGAAATGTGCCTGTTCTTCTGGAAGCTTTCCAGCAAGCACATTTTCTCCTCCCACATGGCCAACCTCAAAGTAACACAGCATTAAAAAGACCTGGTAAGTAGACCCCACTTGATTGTGAGGATGCACACACACACACACAAGTGCACATGCACATGCACGCACACACACACATCCTCAGCACCTCCACTGCCGCCATCATCCTTTGCAACTAAACCCATTACTGAGCCACTTAACTGTCAACAGCTATTGGGAATCAAAAGTGAAGAGGGCCAAAATTGCAAGTGTACATCTCTTTTCTTCTTAGCACTCTGAGGCAGCAAGGGCCCTTACAAACTGATTAGAGCCTCCTCGCCTCCTGCCGAGTAAATAAAAGCTGGTCTTGGCTTTGCAAGCAGGGCAGGGAGGCTGAGAGATGTTGGGTGGGGTTTTCCCTCACTGCAGCAACCTCTTCACTCACCGGAGGCTGGCTCAGAGGTTTTAGAGGGAGGCAGTGCCGTAACTCATGAGATTAAAACATGCCCGCGTCTCCTCAGACATGTATTCTATATGAAAATGTGGTTTATGGGCATCAGGTCCACAAATCTAAAGCCCAAGCAATTCTACCTATGACCATCAGTCATAGAAGTTACACTCACAGAGAATGAAAATTTACACGACCACTGTTAGCCCATAACCAGTGACAGAGCATCCTCCCCCCTGGAAGCTGGGTCTCCCTGACAACAACTATCTACCCCATTTTTACTGGCTGGTACCCAGGCTAGTGGCAATGACTCTCAAATGTGAGTATTTATCATGAGATGCTTTCAAGGCTCATCTCTTTTGGTTTGTAGAGAGGGCACTGGATTAGGAATCAGGAAAAAAAAAGTTGATTTCCATCTCTGCTGCTTACCACCCATGTAAACCTCAACCCTTCACTCTCTTTGCCTCAGTTTTCTCTTCCAGCAACCTGTCCTAAAGACCTCATGTACAGCAGTTGTTACAAGAATGATCTTAATTCAGTACAACATAGTGGCAAAGTTCTTCGGCTCTGGACAAATTACTTGACCTCTCTATGTCTTAATCTCCTCTTCTGTGGAACGTGAGAATGGTACCTGCCTCATCACGGTGTTATAAGAGTTAAAGAACTAATATTTGGATAGCATACAACAGTGCCTGAGAGATTTTCAGTAAGGGTTATATCAAATGCATTCATCCAACAAACAATTATTGGTGACTATATTTATTCCTGATGCTGCTGCAACAAAGTGTCACAAACTGGGTGGCTGACAGCAGCAGAAATGTACCGTCTCATGGTCCTAGAGGCTGGAAATATGACACAGAGGTGCCAGCAGGGTAGGCTCCTTCTGAGGGTTGTGGGAGGGATCTGTTCCCCACCTTTGCCCTAAGCTCCTGGTGATTTGCTGGCCATCTGTGGAGTTCCTTTGCTTTCAAAAGCATCACCTTCATCCCTGCTTTCACATTCACGCGTGTGTGTCTCTGTGTCCCTATTTCCCATTTTTATAAGGACACTAGTCATAGAGGTTTAGGACCCACACTAATGACTTCATCTTAAACTGATGACATCT
The DNA here is from genome assembly GCF_000247695.1 of Heterocephalus glaber. The sequence continues at coordinate 16,023,945 of NW_004624762.1, read as the reverse complement.
GCAAAATCCCTAGTTCCAAATAAAGTCACATTCTGGGGTACTGGGAATTTGGACTTCAGCACATCTTTCTGAGGTTCAAACTCACAACAAGCACCTAAAAAGGACCTCTTTACGATGTTGAGAGTATAGACATTAATAAACTGTCATCTTGTCTGAAGAAGTTCACATTTGAATGTGGGAAACAAATTTCTATGTGTTAACTTAGTAAATATTATACCAGGAAATGTACAAAATACAAGGACTAAAACAACAGAGGTGGTAGCACCAGAACAGGGCCCTCAAAGGTGAGCTGGGCTGCCATTCCCCAGAAGGGTGACAAACCACCTGAGCTGCAAGGGTCTGGAAACACCTGGCGTCTCTTGGAAACTCAAGTTCTTGATGTGGCTGTAGTATCAGATAGGACTACAAAAAGAGAAATCCAGAAACGTTGTTAAGATCAGATTTCTTCCAGGATAAGGGTTTTCATTTTATCCTGTTAGTGTGAAAAAGATTAGGAGGGTTAACCAGGAAAAGCTAGAAAGGGTGTAGGGGAGGGCAAAATCCAAGCCTAGGGACCACACTGAGCAAAGACCCCCAGGAGGCAACTTTTGCCCAGTCATGCAGGGGAACTCTGGGGACAGTACAGGTCACATCTCAGAGTTGTCCAGCTTGGAGCGAGGGAGCACGAGGACTTGCATACTCCCACTTAATCAGCCTCTGGCTCAGAGCTGCCCTGGCCACTTGGGGCTGTCCACACTCTGTGACACAGATGAAGTGGCTCTGGTTTCTACTGTCATCTTTGCAAAGAGAAACTGCTGCCAAGCCTGGAGGTGCACTGGGAGCCAATGTCCACAAAAACAAGGGGGCAGGGGGCAAGAGGATCTGCTGTAGTTATGGAGAGTCACTAAAGGTTTTATCAAAATAGTAGGTGATCTGATCTCTATGTCAGAAATCTAACTGATAGTGGTGTAACTGAAAGGAATAGTGGGGAAATAGGCTGGCGGCATGGAAAGCACTCAGGACACCATGGCAGTCATCTAAGCAAGAGCTATTGGGAATCCAAACTAGGGCAGGAGGGGGAAGGGGAAGAGAGGGAACTAGGACTAGGGGGTACTGGAAATAACTTTATGGCTGTGCTACAGTTTAGATCTTAAATGTCCCCCAAAGGCCCATTTGCTGGACACTTGGTCCCCAGGAAGGCACTGTTGGGAGGTGACAGAATTTCCTCTTCTCTTTTGCATCTTGGACATGAGAGAGGAGCAGAGAGGCTCTGTTCCACCACCTGCTCCTGCCTTGATGTGCTGCCACAGGCCTAAAACAAAGGTGTCCCCACTTGATCATGAACTGGAACCTCCAAAACCATGAGCCAAAATCTTTCTAAGCTGATAATCTCAGGTCTGTATTATAATGATGCAAAGCTTAATAACATGGCTAGAACCTGGTGAGAAGATGGACCTGAGTATCAGGAGAGAAGCTACAACTGGAGCTGTAAATGTGGAAGGTGCTGGTGTGACAATGGTAGATGACAGTAGGAGCCCAGAAACAAAAGACAGAGTCAGAAAAAAAGATTGCAAAGAGAACATCTCTTGAGAGATAAGCAAGGGAAAGAGACAAAGAACAATAGGTTCAGAGCTGGAAGGGGTGTGTAGCGGGAGGCAAAGGAGCCCAGCAAAAGTCACTAGTTTTGACTGCTTCAAAAGCATTAGTGACCTGCCTTCACAGAAACCATCTACTGAATTCAAAATTCTAAGGCTAGAGTCCAGGAATCTGATTTTAACCAGCCCTCCAAAATGTTTCCCAAGAGGCTCATTGGTTGCTTGATGGGTTTTCAGGATGTGATTGGATTTTGAGAGCTCTAACTTCATTAGTGGGCTGACCCACTGATGAGATCAGAATTTGATGGCATTATCAGCAAATAATGAAAACTTAGGAGATAGGACCCAGTTGGAGGAAATAAGTCACTGAGATGGTCCTTTGAAGGGTATATCTGGTCCCTAACCTTTTCTCTCTGGCTCTTTCCCTCTCTGCTTCCTGGCTGCCATGAGGTGAGCAGCTTCATTTTGCCATGCCTTTCTGTCATGATGTCGTGCCTCACTCATGCCCACAGCAATGGAACTAACCAATCATGGACTGAAACCTCTGAAACCATGAGCCATAAACCTTTCTTCCTTAATGTTGATTTTCTCATGCATTTTGTTGCAGCATCAGAAAGCTGACTAACACAGAATGTGCTGGAAGATTGTACAGGTAGCCAGTAACAAAAACCAAACAGCTAATATAATCAACTGGCACAGTCAAGACTGACATCCATGAGCAAATTGCTAAGGTAAATGCCCAGTGGAAATATGACATCTATTTCTTTTGGAGCAAAAAAATCATCAGATGGATCATAATTTTCACCTAGATCCCTCATGGCATTTGACAGAATGATGATTGATTATGACTATGTGTACCTGATGTAAAGCCAACCATCAAACAGATCATGAGAAACTCGGAGCTTCCTGCCTCTGCATTTTGAGAGGCAGACAAGTTGAGAAGCTAAAGTTAGTTTGCTGTGACAAATCTTGCATAGAATCCAAACATTGGATTCTTCCTGTCCGACTTCATTCAACTTTTTTATTGCTGTGAAACCAGCCAGCCCCATGGATCAAAACTGCAACAATTAGTTGGGATTATCTCCTCTGCTTCTGGAAACTGCCTGGGCTCGGCTAGGCAATTCTGTCTGGTTGCAATCCAATGGTGGCTGATGCTGGAATCCCTGCACAAGCTCCCAAATTTGCCTCTCTGCCCATTGATGCTAGCTGGGGCTGGGGCTTCAGTAAGGCTATTTTCCGGAACATCTCTGTGGGCATCTCTGTGTAGTCTGGGCTTTTTCACAGCATGGTGACTGGCCCCCAAAGACCCCATCTTGAGAGAAAGCCAGGTGGAAGCTGTCTTAGCCTTTTTGACCTACCCTCGGAGGTCACATAACATCACTTCCACCCATATTCTACTCATACAGGCAGTCATAAGTCCTGCTGGGGGTTCAAAGAGAGGGAATACAAACTCCATTTTTGCAAGGGAGGGGCTGAGACAAGTTTCCTGAAAAGCATATAAAGCAGGAACTATTGTTTCAGCCATTTATGCAAATACAATCTGCCACAGGAAATAAATCCTCAATGGTCAACCCAGTTTTGACCTTGCTTACTTTGGCAGGTAAGCTCCAGCCCGTCTTTAATTACCCATGACCAGGCTGATTTGTCATTCCTGTGACCTTCCTTCTGACGAGGGGCATGGACAGTTGGAATGCAAAGCCTTAGAAGGCCAGAGAAATTGCCCTGGGACCCAGCCTTGAGCTCTGCAAAACCCACAGCAAGAGCCCCTTCCTCTTCTAGGAGTTAAGCAGGGGAAAGGTGTGGTAGATGGAGGGACAAAAGGAATTGATCAACAGCCGGAATTACATCACCCCCTCTCTTTGTTCATTTTTCATTACTGTTGTTGTTCTTTTTCCTGTGTTTAATTTCTCTCCTTCCTTAGTCTCCCCTAGGACCTCCCCCTTGGAGATGGGGTTGGGGGTTTGATTGATTGGTGCTGAAAGCAGGGAGGTTGCAAGCAGAGAGAGATCACCTTACCCCCGGAGATAGTTTCCATGGCAACAGGGACAGGTTGGTGGGAGGGGCGGGCAGATAAGGGCCCCACTTTGGGGTTCAGTGCTCGGTGGAGGTGAAGGCTGGAGTGTTTACAGTGGAGAGAGGAAAAATCTGCCTGTGCAGCTGGGTTAAGGGTGGGAACATTGTTCCAGGACGCCTTGAGGCTGGCCTCCCCTCACCTCTCGCCCTCCACTCCCCCTGGCTCCTGTGGCAGGAGCCTCAGCAGCAGGAGCTGCTGCCAGCCTGCCCATCACCCCTCTTCCTACTTGTACCTTCCTGGTCATTATTTGTCCAGGAAAAGCACTCTCCTCCTCCTTCTCCTCCTCCTTCATCTTTCTGTTCTCACTTCTCTAGCCCTGGCTTGGCTTCTAGCCTGAGAGAACCAGCAGAACCAAATCCCCTCCTGCCAGGTAGAAGAAAGAGACACCCTTGCTCCCCACTGCAGCCTGGGTGGGGGTGTCTCAGGTGCACCCTCTCACTTCTCCATAGCAACCTCCATCTGCTATTGCTCCTCAGGGGGCTGCAGCAAGGCTCAGGGGAATCCCAGAGGGCCACTGATTAGCCCCAAATGTACAGAATGCCCCTGAACGGTGACCTCCCAGGCACCCTCCTTGTATGCCCATACCGAGCACTTCAGTACAGTCAGACCTGGCATGATCAGGAGGAGGAGTTGGCTGCCTGAGGAGCTCCCATTGAAAGCAAAGAGGGGCTTTCACCTCTTTGCTCTGAACTTTCTCCTCCTTCCCCAAGGGCGGATCCAGAAATTGACTGCTTGCCCCCATCCCTTTAATCACAGATACTGTGGCCCCACACTCAAGGACCAGGACACACTTTGACACACTCCACTCTGCTCCTTTGTCCCTGTTGGTTTCCTTCAGTGTAACTGAGCAAGAGGGTCTGGGGCGCCTCATCCTAGAGTCAATAATCTTCCTTCAGTTCCCTGAAAGGGGATTTGGGGTGGCCTCAACAGGCAGGCCTGCATTCAAGGGCAAGATGGTGTGTTGTTCCTCTTTGGATCTTCAGGTTCTTTTCAGTACTGAGACATGGGGGAACTTAAAAATTCGTAGTGTCCCTCAATGAGCTAAACAGAATGACCATAGGCACCAGCAAGTCCACTCCTGGGTATACACCTACAAAGAAAGGCCAGCAGTGGTGCAAACAGACACATGTGTGTGAGTGCTCAGAGCAGCACCATTCAACACGAAGGTCCATCAACATATGAATGGATAAACAAAGTGTGGTCTGTATGTACAATGGAATATTATTCAGCCATAAAAAGGGAATAAAATTCTCATGCACACTACAACGCGGGTGAACTTCCAAAACATTATGCTGTGTAGGACATGAGTGATTTAACTGATGTAAAATGTACAGAATGGACAAATCTATACACATAGAAAGTAGATTTGAGGTTGCCAAGGGTGAGTGTGGGCACTGGGGGAGGAGGGGTGACTGCTAATGTGTATGGGGTTTCCCTTAGAGGTGATTTTAAGAAGAAGTTCTGGAACTACAAAGTGGTGACAGTTGCAGCACATTGTGAAATGCACTTGATGCCATGGAATTGTACTACAAAATGGTCAATCTCATGTCATGTGTACTTAATCACAGCTGTAAAATGAATGCCAGTTCCCCAGAGCCCAGGAGTTCCCTACACTGAGGGTGACTAACTGCAGTGCTTTTGCCAGAGCTGCCCAGATTTTAGCACTTCGGGGCCCTGGGTGGCCACCATAGCGGGCTGATTGCTGCCTCCCGCCACCTCCTGGTTGTGCTCAGCTGAGGCTGAGTTCAGACCTGCTCTGAGTCACTGCCCAGTGGGTATGCTGCAGGATCAGATGGGGTAATCAATAATGACACTAATCACAGCCAACAGTTTGGAGCACTTACTCTGCTCTGGGCACTACTACTGGCCGAGGCAACCAATGTGTGCACGAATCCCCTGGGGGCTTGTAAACATGCAGATTAGTATCCAGCAGGTCTGGGGCAGTGGGACTGAAGTCCTGGATTTCTAATGCTCTCCCAGGAAGGCCTGCTATGGGATAACCTTCCAACAAACGGTAGCCATTGTTGCCATGAGTTACAAGGAGAGGCTGCCTGGTCACTGAGAAAATCATTTATCATTTCAGATTCCTCACCGGACCACACGGCCTCTGCTGTCCTTCCAGCTCGGTCTAATCTAGAGGCAAGGGACAGCCCTTCCAGCCAACATTTCAAAGCCAGAGCCTTCCTCCTCTCGGGTGTCCTTTTCAGTAACTTCTTTGGGATTCCTCAGGATCTGGGTCCTGACACAGGATGATTTTCTCTGCAGCTCAGACCCTGCTTAACCCACAAAGTGAGGACGTTGTTTCCTACCCTCTTGTTCAACAGTAACCCCCTCTGGAAGGGCCAGGGATGGTGGCTTGCTCATAGCTGTGTCCCTGGTGGCTAATCCAGAGCCTGGCACCGTGCCCCACAAACACTGAGGACCTCTGTGCCTCTCAAGCCTCAGTTTCCCGATCTGCCAAAGACATGCCGTTACCTACAGAGAATCTTTGCTAATGAAATCAGACAGTTGAAGAGCAGTCCTTCCTAACTGCACTGAAACACCTAGTATGTGCCTAGGGTGCGGCCAGAGAGAGAAGCTTTTGGTGGCCATGCACCGTGCGGGAGGGGGCCTAGGGTGGCCGTGAGAAAAGGGGGACGATGACAGGCTCATTCCAGGGCTTGATCAAAGGCCAAGAAAATATTTGGATCTACAGAATGGAAGTTTCCCAAGCCAGGCCAATAATGGCCAACAGCTGTCACCCTATCCCATGAGCCCTTGTTCAAAGAGTCCTGGCCTGGGCACAGCTGCGATCCAGTGTTAGTCAGGAAACAGCAAAGAACGGGCAGAGGGCAGAACTGCTGTGGGATGGCGCTGAGTTGAATGGGCTCCTCACAGAGGAAGGGGCTGCCTGCGAGTGGTCCCCTCCCTCCCAGCGCAGCCTGAGCCCCTGCAGCCTTTTAGCCCCCCACCCCACCCCAGTCCAGTTCCTCTGCAGGGACAGCTTCCAGAGGTCTCTCTGAATCCATATTGTGGGTTTTGGCTCTTCCTGCTTTTGGCTCTGCTCAGCGGCGGGGGATTTGAGGGTGGTTGTGTGATTTGTACAGCTGTCATTAGGGTAATTGCTCGATATTTTCCCAAATTTCTCCTGCAGTTTCAGGCTTGCTTTCCAAACTTCCTGCCCGTTAACACGGGGTCTGGTGAGAGGCACTGGCTCGGATCCTTCCTAGCAGCTGCTGATGGCACCCAGCGGCAGCCACCTCCAGGGTTCCCAGGGGACCAGACACTGGGTCCCTAAAAGAGGGGCCCCAGGTAGCCTGCGGATCGGAGGTGTGGTGGCTCCACAAAAAGGCACATTGGTGCTCACTGTTCGTAGTATTCTGTGTCACTTCCCCCTCTCCAAGTGAAAACAGATGCGAAATAACCTCTGTTGCTTCTGGAAAAGCAAGACCCCTCTCAGGACACCAGAATCTAGAAAGGTCCTTCATTGTCCCCAAGAAGGAAGACAAGGACCCTGAATTGTATTCCTCAGCACCTGCTGATCCCAGCTGAATTCTACCCAGAGTGGGTCCCACGCTGGCTGGGGAGGAAGCTTGAAGTTGTGTGGGCCTGGCTTCCTGCGGGGGAGGGGATGAGAGTTACCTTCAGGAGCTGAATTAACCAGTGGGAGGATGGATGAATGCTGGGGAACAGTTTGCACTAGACTGGCAAGAGACCACTCAGCTCACTTCTTGAGTGCTTCTGCCCACCAGCTTACTACCTCTCAGACTGGTATTTAATACTCAGGACTGGCTCCTTCAGCCTTCCAAAATGTGCAAGCACGAACGCACACTGTGAGCACACACACACATGGGCATGAAAGAAAGTGGCTCCTTTTTGCCGCTTGTGGGGGAGCTGGCGGTGAGAAGAGGGAAGTGCAAGACTCCAGCCCCTTTCAAAGTGGCCCAAGTGCTGGGCTGCTGCCACCTGGAGCGCCAAGAAAGGCTCTCAGTGGTGGTGCCGAGGAGATCGCAGGCAGATCTGCGGGCTCTCCGCTGCAAGGTCCCTGTTGCTTCTGACCCGCCGGCTGGGGTGTGGGATGCACCGTGGAGAGCCTCGTCACTTAGCATCGAGTCTGCTCCAACATGATGCCTCCGAGTAATGTAATTTATATTTCATGCACAATTGAAGCAGCTAATGGTGTAATTCTCCAAGGGGGAAACAAGTTGTTATAGTGTTAATTACATTGCAGGCATGCTCCCTCTCCTTTGCCCCCCAAGTGCTCCAAGAGAAGTTACAAGGTAGCAACAGAGTGAGTGTCCAAGAAGGTGGATTTGGTGAGCTCCAGTGAGGTTGAAGAAGCACAGAGTGGAAACAGCCAAGGATGCCTTCTTCCTCCTTGGGCGTGAGAAAGAGGATTGGCTTCAACTGCCCAGTGGTCTGGGCTTTCTTGTCCATCCAGCCTGTCAGAGAATCCTACTGGGCTGTAGTGCCTCTCTGTGTCCACTGGGACACTGCTGAGGCAGGCGGAGACAGTAAAGATTGTCCCTTTGGGGAAATGATACCCACTACAATCAGAGCCCACCAAATACATCCTGCTAACAGTGTGGCAGCAGCTAACAGAGTGGCAGTTCAGCACGTGGCCTCATAGGGTACACTGCTGGGATTGGAAACCCAGGTCTGCCATTTAGAAGCTGAGAGGGACCCAGAGAACTTACTTCAGCCCTTGTGCCTCAGTTTTTCCAGTTGGAGAATGGGGGTGATACATTACCAGACTCACAGGCTTACAGTGAGGATTGAGGAGACTTAATGCACAGTGTTGAAAGTACGTTATTGTGGTAGGAAGGGAAGTGGGCTTAAACTGCCATAAGGTTCTGGCATTTTCTGTGAAGTGGGAGAAGTACATATTTTTCTCCATTCACAGAAGCTAAATTTACTGAAAGAGAATAAATGCCTTGCTTTTCAAAAAAAATATTAAGCTGACTGTCCAAGAGGCTTTTTTTAAACTTCTAGCAAAAGAAAGAAAGAAGGATGGAGGCAGAGGGAGGAAGGAAGGAAGGAAGGAAGGAGAGGCAAAGGAAGCAAAGGGAAGGGAGAGAGAAAGGGAGGAAAGGAGGGAGGATTATTACAGTCCAAAATGCATTCCCTATACACAAGTCAGGCCAACTATATTCTATGCCTTTTTTATTGATAAATCAGACTACTTGCCCAGTGGATAGGGAAAAATAATACGCATAAGTATTCTTGATTTATGCAAACATTTTACAAAATTTCACAGGTTATTCTTCTGAAAAATATGAACAAAAGTGGGTTGGCTGGTGATGTAGTTTGCTGAATTGTAGCTGATCAAAAAGCTGTATGCTTATGTGGGCTTAAACTCCATTTCTGGTACTCATTCCTGTATAGTAAGTCCCCAACTTACAAACAAGTTCCATTCCAGGAGAATGTTTGTAAGTCAGATTCGTTTATAAACCAACAAAGTGAGTCTTATACAGTACACCTGTGAAAGTTCACAAATCGAACATTCATAAGTCTCGGACTTACTGTATTAGTCAGGGCAGGCTAACTGCTCTCACAAACAACCTCAGAATCTAGGCTTAACCAGCAAACTTGCTTGCTCACCTTCCTGCTCAGTATAATAAGCAAAGGGGCTTTGACTCCACATAGTCATTCGGGTCACAAGGGCCCTTCCATTGTATGATGCTACCATCTTTAACTTATGACCACCAAGGCTTCTGGGGAAAGGGGAAAGGGGAAAATCTTGTGTGGGAGATTTCTTCAAGCCAGGCCTGAGATGGTGTGTGTCATCACTACCTGCATTCCACTGGTCACACGTAAGCAGCTCATGCAAGCGGGACTGGCAAATGAAGTCTAGTCATATGTCCAGAAAGAAGAGAAGAGTATGAGCATCAGTGAGCCTCAGCAGGGACCTCCACAAGCACTGATCCCATTGAGGTCAGGCTTCAGGGAGATCTCCGGTGACAAGCCATACTGTATCTCTTGCCTTTCCCTAATTTTCACTAGTTTTCTTGGATGACAGGTGAAGACATACAATAGCCCTTGCTATGCCTTTAGGGTATATCTCACTGGGGATATAGTACAAAATAGCAGCTCACTGGGAGTCTCCAAGAAGAGTGTATCCTACGTGCCAGATCTCACACTGGCTGGGTGACTTGCAGAAATGGAAGAATCCAGCTCAGCACCACGGCATATGCCTATGATCCCAGCACTCTGGGAGGCTGACGTATGAGGAGTGCAGGTTTGAGCCCAGCTTGGGCAACTCAGCAATTTACAATTTAGTGAGACTCCCATCTCAGAATAAAGAATAAAAAGGGCTGAGGATATAGTTCTGTGTGAAGACCCTGGGTTTGATGCCCAGTACTGGAAGGAAGAGAGGGAGGGAGGGAGGGAGGGAGCTCCAACACACCTCTGGGAGCTGGTTATGGCCTAGGCCTTCTCCCTTCCCCAGGAGCAGGCTCTCATTACCTCCACTTAGTGATATCCTGTCTCAAATGTGACTGGAGTACTCTTCCAGACTCAGTCCTCTGGTCCAACCATGTTCTTCTCTGTCCTCTCCTCCCATCAGGTGAGTGCTGTCCCGTGCTGATTCCATTGGAAACTCCCGAGTTGGGGAGGGAATGTGCCTGACTTGTCCTGGGGGTAGCTGTGGTCCCTACTCACACGGAGCATGCACGTTACAGGCCAGATTCCCCAGGAGGCATTTGGGCAGTATGGGATTTGGCTGGTTCTAGACAGCAAAGAAGTTTTGTTTAGAGAGTTGGCAGGTAAGACGGAGCTGGAAATAAAAGCTATTATGATGGGGGGAAAACTAAGCCTTACAAGTATTTCACTGGACTAGCATCATGAGCTAGTCAAGAAAATTAAATTATACCTGTCAGGGACCCAGCAGGAACCACTCACACGCTCAGAAAGTTTAATTGAAGAGTGTTTAAGGATGGGGCTACTGACAAAAGTGGAAGTGGCATTGAGGAAAGGAGGAAGAACAGTTCCAAACCCAGGGGCTACCAACAGCAGGCACGAAAGGGGAAGGGAGCAAGGGGTCTTGCCACAATCCTCAGGGCGGCCATGCAAGAGGGGCTGCCAGACCCTGCCAATGCTATGTCCTGGAAGAGAGATTTGCAACCTCATGCTCCTTGCTCACTTTAAACTTACCCCAACGGGGAGCCAGAGGACCAAGGCGTCCAGTGATGCTGAGATCACCCTCCCAAGGCCCAGAGCAAGCTAAGGACAAAAGCCTGATCCGGAAGGGGGAAGAAGATTCACAGAAATCCATGGAAAAGTGCATTCACCTCAGAAAGTCAGTTGTGTAAAAGTGAAATGGACACATTTTGTGTGGAAAAGTTGTAGAAGTGTGAGCCAGCTCTAGGTTCTGTAAGAAGCAACTGTGGCTGTATTCATAGGGGCAAGGGGTTTCCTTCGGGGAAGGTTATGATCTATATGCCCACTGCTTTTTGCCCTGATCAGACCCCAGCTGGAGTTCTGAGCAAGACTGGGTCTCACACTTCAGAAGTAGTATTTCCAACCAGGTATTCAGAGAGGCAGCCAGTAGATAGAAGAGCCCGGCGACCAAGTCTGTCTGAAGAGGGTAGGGAGTGGCCCTTGAGCTGAAGAGAAGACACCTCAGGGAGTAGACTGTAGCTTTCCCCAAGTGTTTCAAGTGCAGACAAGAGGACCTCCCTTTCAGTCAGTCATCCTTCCATCCTCTCAGTGTCCCCAGACTGTGTGGCACTACTCCTGTGGACTCCTGTGGCAACCATGATTTGTCACAGCCCCTGCGTTACAATCATACATTTGTGCATCAATCTTTCTCCAGAACTGAGAATAAATACTTTTTTTTTTTTTTTAACCGCTGGACACCAATACTCAGTGCTCGGCTCCTGGGAGGTGCTCAGAGAGTATTTGGGTAATGACCGATGGGCTCCTGTAAGAGCCGGACAGTCCCCTGCAGGAAGGTCAAGAAGGAATCGCCTGTAGGGTGGGAACTGGCGGATCTCACCAAGATTGTAAACCAAGGCAAAGGCCGTGGTTTGGAAATCTACCACTGTAGACATGTGAGTCCAGACCAAGTCATCTGCTCTCTGAACTTCAGTTTCCTCACTGTCACTAGGGGTGTCTGGAAGGCACAAGGGGCTAGTGAAGGCAGGCATGGTGGTGCAGGCCTCTGATTCCAGCCCTCTGGGAAGCTGAGGTACGAGGATCACAAGTTCCAGCCCAGTCTGGGCAATTCAGCAACTTAGAGAGACCCAGTCTCAAAATACAAAAAGGCTGGGGAAGTAGCTCAGTGCAAAAGCCCTGGGTTTGATCCCCAGTGCTGCAAAAACAAAACAAAGCAAACAAACAAAAAGGAAGCTAGTTGATTTGTAAGATGCTGAGAGTGGCAGGCATTTTGAAAAAAGCCACTGTTGCTACTGCTGCTGTGTGAAGGACCAGTGACCCTGTCTTAGGTTAGAGTCCTCAGACAGAGACCCTGAGACAAGGGTCCCCGTCAAAGTGTCTCTTTGGTAAATGTCCTTACGAAAACCCAGCCACACAGCAAGGAAGCCAGGCTGAGGAGAGGAGGAGGCTGAAGAAAGGTGATAGCAGGCAAAGCCCCATGATGGGTGACTTGCTGAATGTGGCAAAGGGCACAGGTGCTGGGGTGGCTGGGAGGCCGCCAGGGAGGTAGTGTGCCCTGTATGCAAATGGCAGAAGGGTGAGCTGTTACAGCAGGCCAGAAAGAGGCGGCTGGAGGCCACAGTTGTCAGAAATATTCATCTCCCTGCCCCCAGGCAGAGGCCCTGCCTATCTCTGGTCAACCCCTCCAGCTGTGGCTCCCACCCCAAAGGTGCTGGTGCTGAGAGATGAAGGAGCCACATCTAGAGGAGACATTGCTTCTCTCATGCACCTCCTGGGCCTTTTTTTTTTTTTTTTCTGCTACTAGAGCTTGAACCCAGGATCTTCGCACTGAACTTCATTCCTAGCCCTTTTATATTTTTTGTTTTGAGACAGCATCTCCCTAATTAGCTAAGTTGCCCAGGCTGGTCTCAAACTTAAGATCCTCCTGCCTCAGCCTCAGAGTGTGGGGATTATAGGGGTATGCCACCACACTCAGCTCCGCTAGACTCTTTGGAGTGTGTTTGGGTTTCACAATCACCCCAGGCTCTGCTGAAACCAGACATCCCCACTGTGGCACTTAGAGCTCCTGAGTCCACAGAAGCTGCTAGAACAGATGTGGCGAGCGCGGACACTGTTCCCCGAGCTCGTTGCTCTGCAGCCTTGCTTTGCACTTTCCTCATCCTTTACACTCATGAGGACATGATACTCTGCTCCAGCCCTGCCCAATGCCTGCCTCCATGGCACACACACACCTCTGGACACCATGGCAGTGTGTGTGGCCCTAGGGGCACCGCCCATCTCTCGGTAGCATGGCTGGAGTGGTTTCTTGCTTTAGGAGGCTTGGTCACTCTTGCTCTGGAGAAGTGGGTGAAGGGAAAGATTCAGCATCCCACAGTGCAGGCACCCTAAGTCCCAGGGAGCACTGCACCAGACCCTGGAGATGCCCACCACACAGTCCCCAGGCCCATGATGGGATCAGTATTCTGCAAGGAGGGGATTTGATGAGAGCTCTCTCCGTGCCCTTGTGAAGACACAATGAGAAGGTGGCCGTCTACATGCCAGGAGGACAGTCCTCACCCAGCACCTCGATCTGGGACTTCTGCCTCCAGAACTGTGAGAAATGAATGCCTGCATTTAAAGCCCCCAGGCCATGGTCTGTGGAGGTAGTAGCTCAAGCTGACTACAGCACCATGTAAAGTGGGAAGCCTGCTTTCAGGAGCTTGTTGTGTGCAAGGTGCCGCAAAGAGAGGTTGCTTTATAACCCCGTAGGCTGCCTCTGACCACCCGAAATTTCACCTTCCACTTCTTTCTCCAGCATAGCTGGGTAGAAATCCCCACCACCACCACCACCACTGTGTGCACTGACCCGGGCAGTGCATGATCCCTGGAGTTTGGCTTCCACCAAGCTCTCCGAGCAGCTCCTGTGCTGCAGACAACGCTACACATGCCATGGCAACGCTGTTACCACTGTTGCTACTGGTGATATTCTCCCCATCACAGTATGCTCGTGAGGCTAGCAGGTGAGCATGGGCTCCTCTGTGTAAGAGACAAGCAGACTGAGGCTCAGGGGAGTAGTACTGTCATTGCTGGGATTCCACAATCATTCACTTATTCATTTGTCACCATGCCACTTGTATGCCAGGCATGGGGATCCACGTTCTAAACAAAACAAATGTGTTCCCTGCCCCCAGGAGCTTCCAGTCTAGCCAGGGAGACGGGCTGGAACCAAATATTCCCATAAACGGTGCACAATTTCAAGCTGAAACAAGCCTCCTGCAGGAAAGGACCGTGCCTAGACACTGGGGTGGAGGTTGTCAGGCAGTCTTCAGAAATCATAAAAAGCCTCATTCAATAAGGAGGGTTGCCTAGGCCAGATTCTCAGCTTGGGCAACAAACTTGCCTGCAGGGCTACTTTGGGAGAGTGCCGGGCCCCACCCTCAGAGTCAGGACTTAGACTGTCTAGAGTGCAGCCTGTTAATGTGTATTTCTAGAGTGTTCCCAGGTGATGCCGAAGCTGCCATTCCCAGGCCCACAGCCTGAGAACCACTGAACTCCATAGGGAGTCAGCAGAGAGTGGATTAAACTGAGAGAACAGCATGTGCAAAGACCCTGGGGCAGGCAGGGGACAGCAAGGCTCTCTGAGGCCAGAGGCTGGAGCCCAGATGTGGAGGACAAGTCTGAAGATGTCAGCAGGGGCCAGACCTGCAGCGTGACTGACCAACCGGCTAGGGTTTAGTTTCTAGTCCAAGAGTAACAAGAAGTTTAAAACAGGCCAATGCTATGACCATATTTGTACGACTCTGGCTGCTTTGCATAGAAAAGATGCGAGTGGACACCAGGAGGCCCCTTCGGCAACCTCAGGCCTCCAGATCCCTTGGTAAGTTTTTGTCCACTGCCTGGTTACTGCCACCAAGCAGATCAACTGTATCCCACGCTGCTACCCTGTGCCCATGGAGGCAGACATTTTTGTTGCTGAGGCAGCGGTTTTTCTCAGAAGTTGGCCTTAGAGACACTGTGTGGCCTGTCTCCTTTGAGGCGCGCTTTCTGTGCTGTGCCATTTGGCATTTGTCCCAAAAAGTAGTAAGTTTAAGACCAGAGGCTGTGAAATGTGTGCTTCCTGAAAACATCAAAAACCACTGCAAGAACCAGTATAAGTTGACAGGAGTTGGTTTCTAAAAATGGAACACTTGGGGGGGGATGAAAATCACTGTTTCTAATGCTGAGGGATGGAGGCGACTTCTATGTGGTCAAGGCCACAGGTTAGAGGAGACAGCACAGCGTGATTGCTAAGAATGTAATCTCTGCAGCCAGTCTTCCTCGGTTCAAACCTTGCCTCTGCCAGTTACTCAGAGTCCCTCCTGAAGGGACTTCTCCCTGCCTCGGTTTCCCTCTTCTGTAAAATAGGGGTAATGAGCGTAACTACTTCACAGGGTTGTGGGGATTTGATGAATTAATAAGCACGTGTAGATCGTGTCTGGCATGTGTGTAAATGTATGATGAATGCATTATCATCTTCATCATTATAGGCATTCTTGGGAGTTTCAGTTGGATAAAGGGACTTACTGTGTGTTGGGTGGACAGATGGTTCTACATGTTGTGATTGTCGGTATTGAAATGGAGTCACTAATGCCAAACCCTAAGAAAATGGAGCCAGGTGGCCATGATGGAGGGGACTTTGCTCACATGCAAGAAATCCCTCAAAATTACTGTATTCCAGACAAGCACAGCATGAGGACACTTGCCAAACAATAGCTGTCTCCACCAATGAGCTAAGGCCATCTCCTGCGACAAGGCCTAGAAACCAATGGCCTCTGTCCCCAAACAGCTTACATGGAGGATTCCTTTGTATCTTTAAAAGCTTCCCCTGTGCTTCAACCCCTGGATGTACCTATCGTCCACCATAGCGCCCTCAGCCTGGATTGCAACTCCCTGCCCTTCCCAGCACACTCTTTGCTTCAGAGAGTCCATCTCTCTGTTGCTCAATTTAGGTGAACAATGTCATATCTGGATTCGCTTTTCTTTTAACATTGTCTCTTAAGAACATTGAGAATGACATAGAAGGCTTCGAGGGTGGGGGAAGGGGAAGAGGGAGCTGAATGAAGCTGTCCTGGCTGGTCTAAGAGAAAATGTCATGCTCTGTCCAGAGCCCCTGGGGTGCTTTGTGACAGTTTCTGTGCTGTCACCCTGGAGCACGCTTCCAGAGGCCTGCGCTTGCAGCCTAATCCTGCTTTCCATGCAGGGAACTGAAGCTGCCTGTGATTTTTATGACCCCTCCCAGGTCCCCCATAGCTGGTAACAAGACTGACCTTTGCTCTTTTACCTGGGCTGGGACAATTCAGAGGCAAAATTTGCCTTCCTCCCTGCAGCACCAGCTGGAACCTCCTCAGGGCTCTTGTCTGAGCTCATACCCTTCCCTGGCTTCCTTGCTCCCCATCTCCCCACTCCCTTACCAGCCTGGGGAGCACTTCCTTCAGAAGTCCCTTACAAGAACCCTCATGTCTGGGTATGTTGCGGGGGAATCTCACCATGTCACTTGTATAGGTGGCACTAAAGTTTTGCACTAGGATCTAGGTGGTTGAACAGAGTCAGTTAAAGGAATGCAGAAGGAAAGACAGGAGGGCATAGTCTCGCAGTGGGGAAATGGCCAGGGCTTTGCTTCCAGGATGTGCTCCTGAGTGTGCATGGCTTCAACCTGTTCAGAGAACTCAGCTCTGAGCCAGCAGGCTGAGGTGAAAGTGCTGGTACAGATAGACCAAAACTAAACCATGCACCCAACAGATGAGACTGCCCAATCTTACTGCGCTGGCCGGAAGGACTGGGTAGGAAGGGGAGGGGCTGAGGGTGCCGCTGGGCCAGGGACAGAGCACAGTGCTGGGCTTGCTGGTTCCCTAGTCTGCCCAGGAAGCACTCTCAGACTGTACACTGCCACAGGGTCTGGGAAACAGAGAAATGGAGACAAAGAGAAAGACACACAGAGACCAAGAGAGTGCTAGACACACACAGAAAGAAGTGAAGACACACAGAGATGAAGTAAGGAAGGGAAAGATGGGGGAGAGAGACCAAAGAGAGGAGGAAAGTGATGCAGAGGCTGAAAGGGGGGGTGGACAGGGATGCAGAAGCAGAAGGGGCTACAGTAGTCCTCAGAGCTGCAGGTAGGGTCAGCCGGAATGCAAGGGACAAAGCTGCCCCACCATGGCTCACTCCGAAAATCCCCGGAGCCCTGAAGGCCAACCCCACCCCTCTCCCAGGCTGGAATCAAGCTGAGAGGCACCCTGGCTCTGGGCCCAGCCTGGCCCTCCCTGGCCCGTCCCATATCTTCACCTTTCAGCCCCAACTCAGGGCCATAAAGCCACCCCACACTGGCACTTGCCCGTTGAACAAAAGCTCCCAGAGCCCCCACTCCCCGGCGGAGAAGCCCTCCTTAGCAGCGGGGTTACCATGAGAGGGGCCAGCAGGACGCGCCTTGTCAGGGAGCTTGTTTTCCCAGGAGCTGCTGCCGCTCCAATGTGCCATGAGCAATTGCCACTCTGCTCGCCTTCCCCTGGCAAATTATTCTGCTGGAGTTTCTTCCAGCATTTGGAGCCACGCTGCTGTAAATGCCAGAAATCATGTACATTAAGCCCGGAGTGACGGCGGGCTTATGGATGGATTTACCTTCAAACAGAGGCCGCCGAGGCGCCCGGCGTGGGGGGCGGCACTTTATGGATGCGGCTCTCTGCTTGCCGCGGCCTTAAGCGGTCGAGTTGGCCACGTAATCAATTTCTCATGTCGGCCTGGCTCTGGGCCACGCGCTCCCAGGCAGGGCTTTGCGATGCAGCCTTCCAGCCACATCCCTGGAATCTTTGCCCCCGGCCCCTAAGAGGGGGCTGCTCTTGGCTGCCTGGGGTGCCGGCAGCAGGGCGTGGGGCAGGATACCACTGAGCCAACTGATGCCCCTTGCGAAGGGGCGCTAACACCACTCTGGGCTTGGCCCCTACTTTCTCCAGACTGGAGTTTGAGGTCTTCACAGGGAGGGCTGAACTCAGTTCTTCGTGTCCCTGGCTGTCGCTTGTCCCCCTCCCCTCTTCCCTCCGTGTGGCACTATTCCCTCTCTCTGATATGGGAGGCCTGGGTCACTGGCTCTGCTCTCTCTCCTGAATGGCTGCCACCCAGGGTCCCTCTTCTGTCACCTCACTCAGCCCCTCCTGCCTCTAGACAGCAGCCCCCAACATGCCTTCCTTCAGCCTCGACTTCCCAGGGCTTCTGCTCCAGACGAGTTGCCACTCAGCCTCTCAGCTGGGCAGTCCCCTCAGGCAGCTAGGTGCCAGAGGTGTAACTGTCAGGGACCCCTTCGGGACTCTCAAACCCTCCTGAGCCCTCCGCACCCCATCAGTGGCAGACTGTGTTTTCCAAAGATGGCTCCAATATTTCCCGGCCCACAAGCCCTTCTTCCAAGGTGACTTTGACACTTCTTCCTTGGAGAGGTGACATCTGTATTCCCTTCTCTGAAGTCTAACTACAGTGCAGGTGACCCTCAGTGACTTCTGAGAACAGGCCATAAAAGACAGTGCAGCTCTGGCCTGGCCTCGGGGATCACGGACCCCCTTACCCTCCTGCCCGAGGCCACCATGTGAGAGGTGGGAATATGGTCCAAACTAGCCCTCGCTCAAAGGCTACTTGAAGGGACCCCCTTCTAACTGCAGCTCCATCAGACACCCGAGGGCTTGCCATGCTCTGATGGGCCCTGATCAGCCTTACTCAGATTCCTGTCTCGTGGCAGATCTGACCCCAAGGTGGCTCTGCCAGACCAAGGCTGTCCCTAAGTGAGCTCATCTAGCACAATCCTATTGTCCACACGCAGTGGGAAAGATCTCAAAAGCCCAGCAGGCCAGCCCCCCTGGCCTCTCACCTTGCACAACTCCTGAATTTCTGACACACGGACACCGTTGGAGATAATAAAATGACTGTTTTTGTTTTCGATCACTAAGCTGTGGGGTGACATGTCACACAACAACAGGAACCCAGAACAGCTTTCATGTGGACAAAACAAGCTTGCAAAGGTTAATAAATCTTACTACAGTAAAGATACCGTAAGGCATACGGTAATACGAAAGCAAAGCTAAGCAATCCGATCACGTTTTGCCCATCAGAAGGCACCTGCAGAGTCTCAGGGCACAAGGTGTTGAATGTCAGTTCCTATTGTCCTGGGTGCCCGGGTTTCAGGGAGGCTGGCTAAGCCCCTGCAGCTCCCAGGCATGGCTTGGGTACATTCACAACATGGACACAGGAAAGCACATGACCACCACTGTTTGACCACTTAATGCCTAGGATGTCATGAAGAGGCAAATAACCTAAAGGCAGGAGTCCAGCCTGAAAGCAATTCCTATGCTCCCTATGTATCGATTCCAGCATTTCCAGCTCTCTCTGGTGCCAGAAACTGGCCTCTACCAGCCAGGGAGGGTTTGGTAACTGACTATCTGGGATGGCAGATGGGGGGATGCTTTTATTCTTTTAAACATAACTGGATTTTTCTTTTAGACACGGGCACTGTGGCAAAAGGGCTAAAAAGTTCCACTCCTACCTGAGCAGTACTTTTTTCTTCCCTTCAAGCCAAAGGACATCCTGAAGAGCAGGAAGGTAATTTCAGACCCTGTGGTGGATAGGTAAAGGGTATTAGTGCTGGCAGGGCTTAGTGGCACATGCCTGTAATCCCAGCTACTTGGGAGGCTGAGGCAGAAAGATCTCAAGTTCAAAGTTAGCCTGGGAGAAAGAGTCTCTGTCTCAAAATTAAAACAAAAAAAAAAACAGGTTGAGGATATAGTTCAGTGCAAGGCCCTGGGTCCACTCCCCAGTACTGCAGATACAAAAAAAAAAGTGTTAGTGTTGCCATTTATTCTGTGTTCCCTAAAGCAAGTCACTCAGCCTCTCTTTGCTTTGGTTTACCCATCTGTAAAATGGGGATAATAAAAGGCCTTTTCTCATCAGGGAAGGTCAGGGTTGAATGAGTTAAGATACGTATAGATCCGGGAACAGGCCCTGTGCAGTCACTTGGAGTGCTATGTAAATGCTACTTATTATCATTGCTGTTGTTGTTTGGGGATTCTGGGCTACCTGCCCAAGAGGATCCTGTTAAAAATGTGCTCAGTGATGTAAATGTCAGGTGAGAAATTTACCTTTCCTTTCTCTACTCCTCAGCAGCAGCACCCCTCCCGAATTCTCAAGCGGGCACACACGCACGCACGCACACACAGGCACACTCAATAATCAGTCCTCATTTGCCACAGGCCACACAGCGGTAATGTATTAGTGCGGGAGGAAAGCTGCTTTATCTTCCTCTCCAGGCAGAAGCCCATGTGTGGAAGATGGATGCAAAGAGCATCTGCCTGCATTGTCAGAGGAAAACACACCCGGGATGGCTCCACAGACCCTGGAGAGGAGGGACAGGGGCTGCCCCTGGGGCCCTGACCCCATGAGTGCTGGGAGGCTTTGGAGGCTGGTCCAGGAATCGCTGCTGCTCCCCTCCGTGTCGCAAGCCCAGTATCCAGTGCTCGTGCGTTTTGCAAGCCCTTTCCCTCGCTGCCTGTGGTGTCTCGCAGGCTTGCTTCTGTGGACACGGTCTCCAAGGGGACCAATGTGCTGCATGTCACACAGAGGGACAGGAACAGCAGTGAGCACAGTGGGGAAAGATGCACATGGCCCTTCCCTGCCAAAGCAAAGGAGACCTCTACTCAGATTCCTGTCTTGTGGCAGATCTGACCCCAGGGTGGCTCTGCCAGACCAAGGCTGTTCCCAAGCGAGCTAATCCAGCACAGCCCCGTTGTCCACATGCAGTAGGAAAAACTCGAAAGCCCAGCTGGCCGGGCCACGGGGCCTCTCACCCTGCACGACTGTAAGAGCGGGCTGCACCAGGCCCTGGCAACACATTGCCAAAATAGATTAATGTCACAAAAGCGGAATACTTAGGAAAGAGAAGAATCAATCTCATTTTGGGGGCACATTTAGCAAAATGAAAACAAATACTTCAGGAATGGATTAGCTTTCCAGTTTTCTTGACCATTTAACAAATATGTACAGAGTGACAACTACATTCCAGGCACTGCAATTGGCTTGGGGCCCCTGTCCCCGAAGAGCTTAAGGTCTTTTTCCCTTCTGTCAGGCAACTTTGTGTAAAGTAATTGCACTGGAAGCTGTGGCATGCACGGGGATGCACAGACCTCTGACTCCAGGGAGCATGAGGGAGCTCACAGGGCCCTAGCCGCCGAATTCTGAAACTCGCTCCAGCATTGGGGGCCCAGGCTATAGCCCACCCCAGCCACTCCCAGCCAATGACTGCACGTAGCAGGCACAAAAGCAGTCTGCCCTGGGAGAAACCAGAGTCCTCTGACAGCTGGCTTTGGTTTGAAGACAGCCTGCCAGCCCTGCAGAGCCTTCCAGAGCCGTGCAGTGGTCTAGGATGCCATGTGCACCCTTCCTGGCCTCTCCTTGGCTCCGGTGAGACACAGCCTTTCCACTCTCTCAGTCTCCCCCAACCCTCTCCACGTTTCTGTCACCAGTATCTCCCTACTAAAATCCGTGTCCATTTACCTCTCTGAGCACCTATTTCTCAAAGAACCCAACCTAACCTAGAAGCATTACCACATTCTCCTCCTGCTGCTGCGGCTGCTGCTGCTCCTCCTCCTCCTCCTCCTCCTCCTCCTCCTCTTCCCTCTGCTCAGGCTGAAGCCTCCTCTCTCTGCCCAGCCTGCTCCCAGCAATATGACCCTTCATAGACTCCTAAACTGGTTTTGTGGCTCACATATTTGGCATCTCCCTGGTAGAGGCTAAGTTCTGCACTAACTTATAGCAAACTTAAGACTTTCACTGTGGTGACTCTCAGCACGTGTTGCTGACCTGTGGTGGGGAGGCACTTGACATCAAACTCTTGCATCGTATTTCAAGAGGCCTTGATGATTTATTAATGTAATTAACAATAACGATTGCACAAGGAGCCCACAGCGAGAGACTGAGCTTTTTCCACACATTACCTCATTGACTGCCTAACTCTGGGCACGCCCCCACCACCAAGCAAAACACTCTCTACTACTCCGCATGTGCCCAGAGCGTGAGTACCCTTCTCCGAGTGACAGCTCCATTGCTTCCTCTCCCTTAGCAGTCCCTCCTCCTTTGTGAATCCAAATCAAGACATTTGCAGGCAGAACACAAAGATCTGACCTTAGAAAGTATGAGTGTTTTCCAAGACGCAACCACTACCCAGGTGGAGAAATTCCAGGCACATGGCTTAGTAACAAAGTCCAGCTTGGCCCCAGCTAACAGATGATATATTCTACCCCTCTCTCTAATCCTATCCTGTTTTATGCCCCCCAAAGCCATTTCTTTCCTCTGTGTGTCTCAGCTTCTTGGTCCTTGAGAAACAAGGCCTCTGGGCTCTCATCCAGGACACATCCCAAGCATCCTCCGATCCTTTGAGCCTGATCCGTACTCCCGGCCCCCTCGTGTGGAAATGTTCTCGGGCTCACTCACTCCGAGACGCAGCTTTACATACTAAACAGAAAGCTGCTGCCGCCGGCTGCCCGGCCTGGGGACCTCACACAAGTTACTTGGCATCTGCAAACCTCAATTCCCCCATCTGTAAAACAGGGTCATTGGGAGGATTAAGGGGAAGAGTGAATTCGAAAATGACTGTAGGTCCTTGCTGCCCAAAGTGTGGTCCTTGGGTCCATAGCAGCACCAGGGTGCTTGTTACAAATGCGGACCCTCAGCCCCACCCAGACAGCCCTTTCCTGCACATGGTTCCTGCGCACATGGTTTGCACTGGCCTTGCTCTCTGCATTTTAGGGAGCGCTGAGCTCTTCCCCTCACCTTATGCTACTGCTTCCTCTCCTGCGCTCAATTACACTGTCAGCACTCCCCAAACTTACTGTTTCTACTGCCTCAGCAAAAAGGCCCCTGCAGAGGGTGAACTTGACAATGTATGTACACACAGAGGAGGCCACTCATCACAGCGTCATGGCCAAGGACCATAGCACCCCTCCCACAAGGTGTGGGGAGAGAGCTGGGAATGCACAAAGGGGCCCAGCCAGAGGAAAGCTCAGCCAGCCGAGGTACCCACTCACCACCCAGGAGCCTGTGATGTAGTACGTTTCCTATCACTATGGATCTGTGGATGTGTTCAGTGGGTAAGCCAGGGATGCCTCTGCCCCAAGCCAGGCTGAAGCATGCCCCATTCAGGTTCAAGAGGACCACAGAATCAGAGAGAAAGGGAGGGAAAGGTAAGACAGCGCATCATTCTTCCCCAAGCCATTCTGGAGGAGGATGAGGTGGACAAATATAGCCTTAGAGGAGACCCAAAAAAAACCCAAAGCTGGTGAAGGGAGGGCACACTGGCTCAGGGGTCCCAATGGAGGCATGGGGCTGTGCAAGAGCAGCCGAATGCCATCCAAGCCACACGAAGCCTCTGCCCTCCCTGGGAGGACACACGGCCCCAGTAGTGTGGAAGACAGGCACTCAAAGCCTGGTAATAGTTGCAAATATTCACCCTCCTCTTCTTTCTTGGACATAGTGGGACACATGTTCTTCTCCAATAAAGACTCCATCACTCAGCCTTGGCTTGCAGCCAAGTGTGGGCATGTGACCAAGTCTGACCAATGGGATGTAAGCAAATACAACTGCTAGGATGAGTTCTAGCAAGGAGGAACTATATCTTTCTTTGTCCTTTCCTCCTCACCCACTAGAAAGAAGATATGCTGGGGGTGGGGGTTCTTACAGCCATCTTGAACCATGAAGTAACTTTGAAACTAGAAGCCATGTTGGGCAGAGCAACAAGATAAAAGGAACGGTATAGCTTATGCTTACATCTTACAACTCTCACATCAACCATCTTACCAGCCTGGAACTTCCACCTTCTGGACTTCTGTGGGAGAAATCCATTTCTAGTATATGTAAATGTTGTTGCTCTGGAGTTTTTGTTTTGCACAGACAACCCAAACAGAACTGATAAAGACACACAACATGTCCACTGGTTGAAGCTCTCTAGCATGCAGCATGCATGCAGACTTTGAGATGGAAATTGGCGACGGAGATGTTTGTTGGGGTACGGTCTCAAGATCAACACTGGAGTTGGAATGAAGGAAGAAGGGTAAGCATGGAAGCCAAAGGGCTGTGCAGTCACAACAGTGGCTTTGGTGGATTCCCCAGGGACCTCTGCAGTGGAAATGACTCTTCAGAGTTTTTCTGAATTGAAGCAAGAGGCTGAGGCTCTGGACCTCTCTGGGCTCCTGCTTTCTCATCTGTAAAATGAGTACATTACTGATCTTGCACTTGTAAAGCTAAGAAATACAGGTCATGGACCACAGGTGAACACAGTGAGAACTAGTAGGGGGAGACTGGAGAACTTGGGCTATATCTTCTGATGGCCCGTGTCTGTATCTCAGCCACCTAGCCTGTCTGTGCACTAAAGATGGACAAGCAGGTGACTGTCACTTCTCCAGAAGCTTCTCTAACACAAGAGAGAGAATCCACAATCTCCTCTCTCTATATATATTTTTGGGTACTGAGGATTGACCCCAGGGCCTTCACACTGAGCTACATTGCTAGCTTTTTATATTTATTTATTTTTTTGAGACAGGGTCTCACTAAATTAAATTGCTAAGTTGCCTGAGCTGGGCTTGAAGTTGAGATCTTTCTGCCTCAGCCTCCCAGAATGCTGGGATTATAAGCATATGCAACCATGCCCAATTTGCAGTAGTGTTCTTAACAGCATCGTGGCTCTCACTGCATTGACCATGGCTGCTTTCCCGGGGCTGGGGCCCAATGGTCATCTGTAATTCTTGAGCTCACACAACCTGGCATGTAGAAAATACCCAAGGTAAGACTGATAAATCAGAAGTTTGTTGTTGTTGTTGTTTTTTGATGGTGATTATATTGTGTTTCTTTAAGCAAAAAGGGAAAACTTAATATTCTAAATATCTTTAGCCCAAATTGAGCATTTTTCAAAAAAACAGACTCTACTGTCCGTCATATGTGAAGTCGACACTACTGATTTGTCTATACCAAATGTTGGGTTAAAGTTCGAGTATTTAATTTTTTATTTATTTATTATCTTGTTGCATCAAAAGATGATTGCATTCTAACTTTTGTTACCTACCAAATTTAAGATGTGTATGCACTGTTATTTACATTGTTCTACAAAAGAGGTTAATGTTGTAGTGACCTTGCTCACTCAAACCAGAGAAATAAATGGCTTTCAGTGGAGAAAAAAAAAAAAAGACTGATAAATCAAGGAGCCTCCCTGAGGGACCAGATCCCCACCAGGACAAAGACTGTTCCCCTGAAGCCATGAAATATGGCTTTGGATCTCAATCTTCCCATCTCTTACTTGGAGCCTCCCTGAGCCTCAGTTTTTCTCACCCATATAATGGGAATACTGAGGAAAACAAACAAGGTTATTGGTTTAAAAACTGCCACGTGAGACTTAGTGTTACCCTGTTGGAGAAGGGAGAAGGAACGGTCTTCATTAGCTGAGTCTAAGTCTGCGACTCCTAGGAATTGTTTTCTGTGGAGATCACTCTGGCTACACAGTTCTGCAAAATTAGGCAACCACATAAGTGTAGTCCCAGGGACAATTTGCCACATCCCAAGCATGGCCCAAATGCCAGCCTCTCTTATCTGGAAACACAAACTATTTGGCCACACAGGCCAGCAGGTGCGGGCTCTCCAGTGGGCCCCGCCCTACACGTTCAGGTGCTAAGACAGAGCAGTTCCACGTGGGACCTCGGCCGCTTCCCAGCACGCCCTCCACACCGAGGGTGCCCTGCACAATGGGTGTGGGACTCAGGCTCATTTCCGGGATAGCTGGGAGCAGCCAGCAGTTGCCCTGACTCTCTAGCTGTTCCAAAGCATACTCAGGCGAGGGGCCTGGCCTCAGGCTGGAGGGCAGCCGCATAGCATCGGTGTTCGTATGGCAGGAGGACTGCTTCAGAACCTGATTGAAGCTCTGGGGCCACAGGAGGAGTTCAAAGCACCCTGACCTGGAAGGCAAGTGGTATATTAGCAACACATTTAAGCTGCAGCAGATCGGTATGGTTAAGACCAAGGACGCTGGAGCAAGCCTGCCTAGAGTCAAATCTCGCCTCTGCAACTATTTGGCCGCATTACATTGGCCAAGTTGCATAACCTTGCTGTGCCTCAGCTTGCCCATCTGTGAAATGGGCACAGTAGTAATTCCTATCTCACAGCGCCGTGTTAGCTTGAGCAATGCCCTTAGTACTTGTACCCAGGGGCTGGGAACTGGGAGAGACAATGGGGCCCGTTGTGATTCAGCAATGATCACCCACAGGGTCCCAGCACCCAGGAGACTGAGGCCCCATTTAGTTCACACTCAGTGCGGTGGAGATGTGGGTATCCACATGAAAACTGAAATAATACTGCAAAGTTGAATATGGCCGGACCGTGAGAGGATGTACAAAAAAGCAAGGAATGTGAGCTCAGAAAGGCAGAGAAATGCAACTCAAGCTGGTTCAACTAAAAACAAACAAACAAAAGAACTTATTTGCTCAGGAAACCAATAGGTTAAATAAAAGCTAGTTGGCTTCAGGCATGGCTGAATCCAGGCACTTGATCAGGCACTTGTCCCAAGAGGTAGCAAGATGACCGCCAGAAGTTTCAAACTTCCATTTTATTAATAGAGCGACCATTATTTAAGAGGTACACTTCCTCAGGAGTTCCAGAAAACTCCCCAAGGCCGCTACTGCCTAGCTAGAATCAGCCAGCTGGAGCCCTAGTCCACTCCAGAGCCCACGGAACATGACTGACTTAACTTGAGTCACACAGAGGAAGAGGGTGGCTCCTCAAAGGATAGGTGGGGAGAATATGGGGAATGGATACTGACTGGCCAGGCAAAATAACTAACAAACATCCCCCTCAGTAAGGAGGTGAGCCTTGACCCCACCCATCTCCTCCTCCTCCTCTTGTTTAAATGGTAACCAGCATTTGTTCAAAACCACAAATTGCAAAGGCCTAGCACCTACGCCATTTAATCTCTTAACTCATACAAATCAATTCGAGGCAGGGGAAAACTGACCGCGCAGAGGCCCAGCGGTGAGGCGGCCCAGGCAGGGGGAAGATGAATCTAGCAGCTGCATGTAGGAGGGGTGCAAGGCTGACGGAGCCTGGCAGCGTCGGGCGCACTGTTCTTTCCAGCCCAAGAGGAGGGGGGCCCGTGCCTGGCCCTTTTGGGTTCCTCAGTAAAGTCCTGGATAGCATGGCAGAAGGGACAGGATGAGGGAGGGGTGGACATAGGAGTGGGCTGGTAACTTGCATGGATCTGGAAGCAGGTCTTGAAGGACTCAGTCATGACTCTTAAGTGGTAGCAGAGAGAACAGGGACCGACAGCAATGGGGGGGTTCTGTTAAGGGAAAGAGTAAATTTCATTTTATTCATTTGAAACGCAAGTGCCACAAGTGCATCCAGGTGAAAGTGACAGAAAGCTGAGGCCAGATCTGTCAATCCCAAGGTCCCAAAGGCACCACTGCACCCCTCCCCGAGAGTGATTCAGCCTGGCTCCTGAGGGACATTCACACAGACAGAAGCAGGAAGGCTGAGAATTGGCCCTTCCTAGATGCCACATTTAGGGGATCAGATAAGGAATGGGACCACAAGACAGTGAAAGCGTAGCCTAGCAATCAAGAAAGTCAGAAAACGGCCATGCTGAGGGACAGGGACAGAGTGTGGGAAGGGTCCCTGCTATGGAGTTAACATTTCCAGAACCCAGAAGTCTCTAGTCCCTGGAATAAGGCAGCTGATGGGCTGTCCTGCTCTGACAAGGGCTGGGGACCTCAGCTCTCTTAACTCCAACAAGCACATTTTGGGTCAACAAAATTTGTACCCAGCCTAGAGAGGGGAACGGAGGGCTGCTTAACCAGTGATTTCATGACTATGACCAGAGAGGAAATAAACAAAAGGCAGATAATGAAGGGGATACACAGAAGGAAGGAAGTAGATATGGCACTCTACACACACACACACACACACACACAACGGCCTGAGAAGAGAGAGAAATGGTTTCTGTTGACAAAGAATCCTCCCCAGACGCCATCTTCTCCGGCAACATAAGGTTCTCACACACGGGTGCATGTGCACACTCGTAGTCACACAGAGGCACACGTGTCACCACAGGGACGGGGCTGTTTGGCTCACACTCCGCTGGCTGGAGAATGACACAGCAGTGGTGGGAAGGGAGTGGGGAGAAGCCAGCACAGAGGGGGCCTTGGCTGCTTCCTCAGTGGCCACCCTTCTTCACTCGGGGCCCACACAACCATCTGACCATCTGAGTGTGGCCCAGTGGGGGCCCAAACTCGCAGCTGGCAGGTTGGGCAGGCGCCCGTCTCCAGACGTCAGCGCTAATGCCTTGATAAACTGGAAGCTCGCTGAAATGTGGCTGTTAATTGGGGAGCGAGCTGCAGGCTTTAGCTCTGGGAGCAGTGGTTAATGACCAGCCTCTGGGGGAGCCGAAGATGCTTGCCACTGCTCCTGTTCTGTCCTCTCTGCTTCTTAAACAGCAGTTTATCTAAAAACTGAAAACACTTTTCTTGGAATAATTATTTCTTGGAAGCTATGTGACTACTATCAGATGTCACAGCCCACTGTCAGGGCGACCTTCTCTGGGCCAAGCAGGCAGCCGTGGGGCACAGCTTCACTAGGCTCTCTCTTCTTCCAGCTCTTTCTTGGCACCCTCTGCGTGGCCACCGTGGGCACATTTGAAGGGGCTCTGTGGCCAACTGGGGACTGAGTGGGAGCTTTGCTGAGTAAAAGGTGGGCCAGGGAAGGAGGATGGGTAGAATCTTCAGCTGTCCTGGGGGAGACTCTTCTAGAATCTCTAAAGCCCACCTACAGGCCAAGGACCCATCTCATGGGGTTAGGCTGAGCTCCAAGCCCACAGGTGGGAGAGCATCAGAGTGCCGAGGCTGTGGCTGCCAACAGCCCCTCCTTGTGCCCTGCTTTGCCTCCGAGGCCATCTCTAGAGCCCTGAGCTGGCAGCAGCAGGGGACCACCAGCTGTTCAGATGATGGCCCTGGCAGAGAGGGCGCCCGAGAGCCAGAACTGGCCTTACCTCTGTACTTGGTCCCTGAGCAGCCACCTAGACTGTGATGGAGCAGGGGGAACCCACGCCAGAAGCTGACCTCACTGTGTCCTCCCCGGGTCGGCTCAGACCAGCCCATGACAGGACACTCAGCCTGGAAACATGGCCGCGGGCGGCATCCTTCTTGGATGTGGAGGGCAGTGACACAGGCAGTTAAACTCAAGGCATTGGCCACAGGCCAGCCTTCTGGCTTGGCAATTACACACTGTCTACCTCCGCCTCTCCCTGCTGCCCCGTCACCTCCCTGTCAGGCAGCTTTAATGCTGCTCGCCTCTTCCTGTCAGCAAATGTTTGTGTGTGGCGTTGCTGGGCGACAGTTGAACAGGGCTTGCATTTTCCTGGCCCTTGGGCCCCTGACGGAGCTGTCCCTCTAAGGGCTTTGCAAGTGTCACACTGCCACATGAGCCCCACATGAAGAAGCACACACCCCACCAGCTCCCAGGCCCGATGCCCTCGTGGTCACTGGACCGTGGGGCCAGACCTTTCTCATGCTCCCAGATCCCCGGGGAACTGGTCTGTTAGTCCACTTCAGAGACACATCTAGAGAAACTGCAATTAATTTCACCAAATGCTTTATCAAGACAGGATCTGCATCTCTACCAACTGAGGTCACATGTGTGCTCCCCCCATGGGAATCTGTGCAGCAGATTGGACCAGCAGGCATTCTGTAAACATAGCAGAGTGAAAGACACAGCCCAAGGGTTACAGGTACATCTGGATTCCAAGTCAAGCTCCTCCAGCCACCAGCTGTGTGGCGTGGAAGCCTCATACCACCCTCTGGCCCTTCTTTCTTATCTGTGACATGTGAAACTAACAACAACTGGTACCTTGTTCGAAACTGATAGGGTTCTTTCTTACTAGGTGTACCAAAAAGCTACACTGGAGGTGTTCAAGTGGAAGAGGACCCTCCATCCAAATAGGACAAATGTAGGGGGTTCAGAGAGTCACGGATCTGAAAAGAGCCAACACGAACAGGGAAAAGAAGCAGAGATGATGTAAATGTTGCTATTAGGTGACAGTGGGGAGGGAGGTTTTGGGACAGCGCCCAGTAGGAAGTCATGTTGAAGAGTTAGAATGAGAGCTGATGAGCCAGGATAGAGGATGACAGGCCTACAGCAAGAAAAAGAGCAAAAAATATGTCTTCAGGTCATGCAGGTCTGTGTCCAAGTTCTTGCTCTGTCCTGTCCCAGCCATGTAATCTTGAGCAAGTTGCTCATTGTCTCCAAACCTCACCTATTAAGTGCACTTCCAGTACTTACCTACTTCCGAGGGTTGGTGGTCTGGCATGTGGTAGGCACCCGGTGAGTTAGGCCTCATCTGCTGGGTTAAAGGGAACTTACACGTGACAAAGACCACAGAGTTCTTAGAGGGCAATGGTGGTCAGTGCCAAAGGCCTGGGAACCGAGTGCACAGAGGCAGGGAGAAGGTCTCCAGGGCTGCACAGTCAGGGGAGGTGTGGGAGTCAGGATTCTTGTGGTTCCAAGTGATGGTAGATCCAGAGTGGAGCTAGCAGCAAAGGGCACAGAATGGCACAGGTGGGGTGAGGACAGGAGTGGGAGATGCCAGCATCTACCCACATGCACTTCCCCTGCACAGGACGCTGAACACCAAGGCTTTCCTGCTGCCCACAAGGAGCAGCCCTGGCACATACACAGGGCCAGTGGAAGTGCTAGAGGGTGAAAGCACCTGAAGTAACCCTCCCCCCAGGACAGCCAGGAAGCTGATGAAGAGCTACCCCCACTCCCTCACTCTCAAGCAGGCTCCTTAAAGGCACGTTTCACACTGTCACTTAGAGTTCCCCAGCTGGACTGAGCCTTAGTTGTTTCAAGAGTAATTGGCTTGGTAACACAGCCATTATTGATCTCCTTCCATGTCCTGCCTCCTTTCCCCCTCATTTGTGTGTGAATCCCAGGATCTTTTCACACACAAAAAAACTGCTTTCAATCAAATCCTTTTCTCCATGTCTGCTTCTGAGGACTCAAACCAAGGTAAATAGTGAGGCTTCAGGTCTGGCTGGTTCTAGGTGCTTAAGTAATATTCTCAAGAATCTGTTCTCCATCTCTCCCCTTGTCTCAGTCTTCCACTTATCCCATCCCAGATGAAAGTAAAACACACTCAAACTGTTTAGATAAAGACAGATAAAAGTTGTATTTTATCAACAGGGTAGAGACTGTACATCCTCTATTAACAAAAGGTGGAAAGGGAAGACAGACAACCACTGGAGACACAGAAACGAATGGATCAGGTGACGGGACAGACAAGCATCCCCTCGATGCTTGTGGAAATGCACTGGCTATTGGGAGATCCCAGGAAGGGCAGACATGTTTGTGTTTGGTCAGCAGTCATGGGCCAGGCAATAATGTTTCAGTCAGTGATGGACCGAATATATGCTGGTGGTCCCATGAGATTCTATCACATAGTGATATCATAGCCATCTTAGTTTGCATAAGCAAACACTGCGGTGTTTACACGAAGATGAGATGACCTGAAGACATATTGCTCAGAAAGGATCTCCGACATGAAGTGACACAGAGTTGTGGTTGTAAACAGGCAATGCAAATCACAGCCTGAAGGGCGATTGTGAGACTGCAGATACATGCATGTGTTTGGAGGCAAGGTGATCCTGAGAGCAGAAGGTGCCCTGCAAGCTGGGAGGGGAGACCCCAAGAGAGTCTGGAGGGAGATTCCAAATGGGGAGGCTAAGGTAGAGGAATTGTGACCAGGACCTCTGGAAACTGAGAGCATGGCCGAAGGAGTAGAGAGGTTAGGAGTAGAGGTCAATTTGTCTAGGGCTGTCCCAGCTGATGCTCTGAAAGATCTGTGTCCTGAGAAACCCCTCTGTCCTAGGTCACCCTACCTGAGATGCTTCAGTGTAGGTCTCCAGGAGGGCATAGATTCCAAGTAGAGAAGCAAGGCAGAGTCCACACAGATGGAGTAAACCAAAAGAAAAGGATCCAACATCCAAAATATTTTAAGCAAAATGCCCATAAATCTATCAAAACTTTAAATGTACATACCCTTGGACCCTGAAATTCTACCTCTGAGAACCTTTTTCCTTCAGAAATACTCATACTGACACCCAATATTGTATGCACATGGAGGTTTTCCGCACCTTGTCTGTAGCACTAAAAAATTAACAGCACTGTAATTGCCCAATGGTAAGAAAGTAATAGGGGAATAGTGTTAGAGATCAGGGCATATCCATACTGAGGCATATACCACAGTTAATAAAAGGCAAAAGGTCTTTCTAGATTGTCATAATTTTGGTTTCTGCAGAAACAGACCCCGAGACAAGCCTAAGCGTGCAAAATCTGGGAGGTGGAGACACAGGAGGGGGTGATAGAAATGGAGGGGAGTGGGGAAGGGAGACAGGGCAGGGAGGGCAGCCAAACAAAAGCACCTTATCCTGGTGCTCATTCCTACTGGGGACCTCTAGGAGTCAGCCCACCTGAGGTGCAAGAGAGTCCATGAGATTATGCACCAATTTCTGGGCTTCACTGATTGAGGGCTGCTCCCGGGGCTGTTAATTCCCTGGAACTTTTGACTTTCCCTGCTCTTTGAAGAGCAATGGAGAGAGCCTCGAGCCACAGGATGTGGACCGTGGCAGTTAGAAGGTAGGGGCACACCCTCCAGCAGTAAACCCAGCAGGCACCCCCGGCATCTATCACACATAACTACAGGCAGGCGTCCCTTAGTGACGGGATACGGCCAAGAAATGCGTTGGTTCGGTGAATTCATCGTCTTTCTAGCATCACAGAGCACACTTACGTAAACCTAGATGGAATTGGCTGGTACACATCTAGGCTCTACAATGCAGCTTATATTGTTCCTAGGGCCATGATGAAGGAAACAACACAGAATTAAATCAAACACATGAGGAAACAATGCCATCAGGAGGCGCAGTAAACACGGGGTAGCTGAAGCTGCTGTTGCCATAACCTGGCATCCTGCTCTACACTAAACTTGTTTATAAGTACAAAAAGTCCATCCTAAAATAAGGATGAAAAGTACGGTATAGGAACTACATAAACCAGTAACACAGTCGTTTATTATCATTAGCAATATTATGTGTGGTACATAATTGTATGCGCTGTATTTCCACACTACCAGCAACGCAGAAAGTTTGTTTACACCAGCATTACCACAAATTCATGAATAATGTGTTATGCCACAGCATTATACAGCTGGGACATCACTAGGAGATCGGAATTTTTCAGCTCCACTATGATCTCATGGGACCACCATCCTACACGAGGTTTGTCATTGACCAAAATGTTGTTATGCAGTGCATGACTGTATTGTCATGGGAAGAAATCCCTGACTACATTGTTTAAGTAGAGAAAGAGATGCAGAGTACTAGGCACACAATGTGTGATTGCATTTTTATTATTCAAATGTGTATCTGCCTGTGTGAGTTTGGGGGCACATCTGTACACATGTACAAGGGAAAAGAAAAAGAAAAGCACAGACAGCACACGGCGATCTGGAGCAGGGGCAGAATCATCTAGTTCCATAGTCTGTATTTTTCTAAACCAGTATTACCTTTCCAATTAATAATAATTTCAAATAAAGAGCAAATTAAAGAAATGGAATGCATAACCTAGGAAGGGAAAAGGAGATGACTGAAGAAAAGTCCACATCCTTCATCTGAAGCCCTTCAGGCCAGAGGAGTTTCAGGATTGGGAAGTTTTTATGTATTAGGAAGATAAGACTTGTAGAAAACATGTTTTATGAATCCCTCCTCCCCGGTGAATAATCAGACACATTAATATTTCTATGCTGAGACATAAGACTATTTATTATACGAAGTGGGATAAATAATGACTCTAAAAAGCTTCATATCAGTTCAGACTAGATCTTGCTGCCAAATACATTTGTACCAAACTTATATAAAACCTTTGGCTTTCCCTTGTGGATAGAAGTTAGAAATCAGTAATAAGGAAAGAGGAATCTCCAAAACCAGAGCCAGAGAGTGACTGTCAAGAAGCCGGAGCAACTCAGAGTTCATAGGACAAGGCTTCTACCTGAGTTACGGTGATCAGACAGAAGTCACTCAGACAGAGCTGCTTCCAAAAGTCTCAATGTCACAGTGTAAACATTAGGGACAGACATAGCTCCAGGAACCTTGGGGAAAGGTAGATTCTTCGTCAGCAGGTCTGGAGCCATTGTATGGTTTGGAAATGGTTTTAAAGTGTCCCCCAACCACTGTGGAAATCAGTGTGGAGATTCCTCAAAAAACTAGAATTAGAAGTCCCATTTGACCCAGCTATTCCCCTGTTGGGTATCTTCCCAAAAGAATTAAAAGAATCATACCACAGT
>NW_004624762.1:15974941-15989689 GCF_000247695.1 Heterocephalus glaber | reverse complement strand
TTATAAAATGGAGTACTACTCAGCCATAAAGAATGATAAACTAGAGACATTTATAGCTAAATGGATCCACATGAGGCCATATTCTTAAGTGAAATAAATAGGACATATGTGTGTAAATACCAAATTGTATCTCTAGTGTGAGAAACTGAAAGTATAAATGAGGACCAAAATATATAATAGATAATGTGAAATAGGAAGCAAAGGTTCAAAGGAGAAGGGAAGTAGGGGGGTGGGGGAAAGGAAAGAAGGCAAAGAAAAAAATATGAAGAAAGGAAGGAAAAAGTGGAAACAAAGCTTTTGTAAATAGAGAGGGGTGGAAGGGAGGGAAGGGGAATGGGAAAAAACAAGAACCAAGATACATCATGTACAGGTACAAATTCCCAATGGTGAATGTGATCATAATGTATACCTAAAATGAACCAATAAAGTTAATTTCAAAAAGTGTCTCCCAAAGATTTATACATTGGAAGCTTGGTCTTCTGTGCTGCCATGTTGGAAGGTGGGGCCTTTAAGAGGTAAGGACAAGTGGGAAGTGCTTAGGTCATTGGGGCGATGTGTCCAGGCAAAAGATTAGAGGACATCAGTAGTTCTCTGCCTTCAGGTTCTGTGATATGATCTCTTCCTCGCCCATACACACCTGCCATGGAGTGACACAGCCAAGAGAGTCCTCACCAATGCCATGGCCTTGAACCTCCAACACTGTGAGCTAAATAAAGTTCTTTTATTTACAAGCTTAGCCAGCCTCAGCTATTTCATCATAGTAACAGCAACAAAAAACCAGATGCACATAGGTGGAACTCGAGAATCTGTGTTTCTAACACACTCCCAGGTGAGGCTGATGCCTCTTACCAGGGACTATGCTTTAAGTAGTGATACCACAAAGTCATTTCGATTGAACCAAAGTGGGTTTCCCTATAACTTTCACTCATCGGCCATGGCAGCTGCAAAAATCATGTGAAATTGTACCATAAATCATCAAGTTCCTTTGATCTGGTGCCAGCAGGGAGAACATGACCAAGCAGGGCTGTGGCAAGAGCGGGGAAGCCAAACAGGAAAGATCATATATCTTTGGGAGCATGGAGAGGCCTTGAGGGAGTAAGACCAGGACCAGATATCTAATAAAGGCTACATGAGGGGTAAGAAAGGAGCAGGCATCTGGGTGTGATCACTTAATGCAATTGTATAACCTGGGTGCTGGGAGGTTACAGCCAAACAGATAACTGGGAGAATTTGCACCTGAAGGAAGGAGACAGGATATTGTGGGTCAGCCTCAGCAGGAAGAGTTTAATACTCTACCTTGCCACATTCCTCCCTGCCCCATCCTGCCCAGCTGCAGTGCCCCGAATGTAGCAAGCTTGGTGGCCAGTTCTGCCCGGCTGCCATGAATGGAGGGAAGTGGGTTGTGCCAGGGTCTAGACAGAGGGTAAAGGCAAAGAGAGCAGGCTCTGGGTGGCAGCAGCCTGAGAAGGGCCTGTTATCTCGCTGGTAACGGAAGTCAAAGTCAGGCTTACTTCTGGAGGTGGGTATGGACGGGAAAGAGGCATGAGGAAACTTTCTGTGTGGGGGTAGGGCCTGAAAATGTCTATGATCTGAGCAGTGGATGCGTGGGTGCTGCATATATAAACATCATCCAGCTCTGTGGGTCAGATTTGTGACCTTTCTTATGCAGTTGTCTACCTTAACTGAAATTGGAAAAACATTTCCATGAACCTCAAGGCTGAGGTAAGTAGGTGAGCCAGTCCTCGGGCCCTTGCAGAGCATACCCAAGAGGCCATTAGTTCACAAGGGAATGAGGAGCTGCTTGGGATGTGGCAACTGAGCTAACTAGATGACATGAATCCACTCCAGATGTGATGATTAACCAAATGAGACGCAAAGATGTCTCGTGATTTCCCAGTCACATAAAATGTTTGCAGTGGACTTCATTTGGCAAAGACTCCTTCATCCCACAAAATCTATTCTGCTCCTCCTCCTTAGTCACAGAAATATATCTGAAGCATTAATGTGCCCAGCTTTTTGTGAGCCTCAGGAGTATGGCTGATTTGTAACCACTGAGATGTAAGCAGAATTGTTTGAGACCACTGGAAGCTCTCTTTTAAGAGAAGGATATGCCCTTCTTCCTCCTTCCTTCCGTATTTCTGCCTACAGATATGATGACTGGAGCTCTAGCAGCCTTCCTAGGCTATGAGGATGTTGGTTAGGGGTAGGAACTATAAACTGGAAGAAGCCTTAGTCCTTGATAATTTCATCAAGGCTCCCTATTTAGCCAGAGAGAAAACATTCTGTTCATTTAAATCCAATTATTTTGGATTGATTGTTTTTCTAACCTATAAAGGTTTCCTTTGTTCATGTGTAATGGTACCCCCTATCTTTCACAGGTTAGTGTGCATTGCCCTCATACAAAGGAAGAAGACATCAGGGAAACCATACACAGACAGAGAAGTGACCTGGAGAGGCTAGGATACAGGAATGCAGAATGCACAAATGCCTACAGACAACCTCCCTCGATATCCTCACCTTTACAATGAGACTTTATAGCTCCTCCCACTGAGATGGAATCTATATATCTCCTCTTCAATCCAAGTTGGACATGTGAGTTGCTCTGGCCAATGAGATAGTAACAAAAGTGCCCAGAGCAGAGATGTGGAGAGCACTTGAACACTGGGACGTGCTTGCTCTTTTGCTGCCTTTGGGAGCCCTGAGATGGCCATGTGAACAAACCCAGGCCAGCCGGGTAGAAGATGTGAAGTCTCATATATTAAGCTTTTCTAGAGGAACACGACCAATAGAATGCATGTAATCACATAAGGGATTTATTAGGTTTGCTCACACAGTCAGAAGTGGATAGTCCCACAATGGCCATCTATAAGCTGGAGAGCTGGGGAAACCAGTATCTGCTCGGTCCAAGATGCTAGAACCCTCAGAACAATAGGAATAGAGGATGCAGCTACAGACCAAAGCCAAAGGCATAGAAGCTCCCTGGAAAATCCTGATATAAGTCCATGCTCAAAGGCTGAAGAATCTGGAGTCTGATGTCCCCACACAATGATAGCAGAAAAACATACACCCACACAAGAAAAGCCAAGTGTGTACACTTGTGCAATGCCCCCATCTTCTGCTTTTTGTCCCATCCTGGCCCCCAGTGTATTGCCAAGTGGCACCCACATTCAAGGCAAGTCTTCTCCCTCAGTTCACTGATCCATGCCAATTGTTATGGTCTGGATCTCAAATGTTCCCCAAGAGGTCCATGTGATCAGAGGTGGGGCTTTTGGAAGGTGATTGGATCATGATGGTTCTAATTCATCAGTGGATTGCCCATTGATGGATTTGTAATTTGATGGCATTATTGGGAAGTAACAAAAATTTAGAGGTGGAGCCTAGTTGAAGGGAGTGGGTGATGGAGACATGACCTTGGGGACTACATCTTGTCCCAGCCCTTCCTCTCTGCTTGCTCTTTCTCTGCTTCCTGGCCGCTTTGCTCTGCCACACCCTTGTGCTATGATGTTCTGCCTCACCACAGGCCCAGAAACAGTGGAGTCAGCTTGAAACCTTTGAAATCGTGAGCCAAATAAATCTTTCGTCCATTAAGTGAATTTCTCAGGTATTTTGGTACAGAACAGAAAGCTGACTAACCCACCAATCATCTCTGGAAATACCCTCACCGACCGGGAAGTATGCCTGACCAATTTCCTAGGTATCTCTCAACCCAGTCTATCGGGGAACCCAGATTACCCATCACCCCATGGGAAGAGAAGACTCAGACAGCTCTGCCCTCATGCTAGCTGGCTATGGACTGAGGCTGAGCGAGCCTAGTGGAGATCTATAGAGCCCTTCCCAAACCAGAAAAGCCACCTGGCTAAGCCTCAGACTGGTGACAACTAATAAATGCTGGTTGTTTTAGATCACTAAATCTCAGTGTACTTCGTCACATGGCAACAGCTGATTGATATAGGGAAAATGGTTTTGAGAGTGAAGTTCATGCCACCTCAACCCCAGGACAGCAGCATCGAGGAAGGAATTGAAACTGATGCAGAAAATGTGACAGTCCAGCCTTATGTCCTCCTGAAGAGTCCTCCCTTTGCCCCTGCCTCCCCGCCCCCAGCCTAGCCCATCCCTCCTCTAAAGTGTCAGGAGGAATTGGGGCACCTCTCCATTTCTCCACAGTGAGGGGTAAGCAGAGCTAGCAGGTGGCCACAGGATGCCAGCCTCATCAACATGGCTTTCCTAGGGTAAAGGGACAGCTCTGCTCCAGGAGCTAGGGAAAGGAGTAAGGTGGAGGAGGTGCAGCCCCTGGGGCTAGTTTATGCTTTTAAAACATGCAAACGTGCAGAGAGACAGAACGAGTCTTTTCTATTATAAAATATGTGCTTAGCATATTTATGTCGCAGTTTCAACGTGTGCACTGAATTGAGTTGCTGCATTAGGGAAGGAGATTTCTTTTGCCGCTTTTGATACACTTTGGTCCATCTGCAGCCTGCACGCAGGTGGTCTTCGCGCATGAAAGGAACCCTGGTGTCTGGCAGAGGGGCGACCTGGGGTGAAACACTGCTCACAAGGCAAGCCTGGGTTTCAGCTTTGCTCCAGTGGACTCTAGCATGTTGTCCCCAAGAAGTGCATATGGGAGGGATTCCCTGCAAGGAGCCCCCATGGAGTGTTGGCTTCCTGCTGCTCACTACAGCACCCCCAGAAAGATGAGGTGCTGGGAAACTGGAAAGATTGCCTGCTCCCGGGGAGTTGGCCTCCTGGGGCAGCAGCCTGGGGTGCACGGGACAATGAGCTGTAGGGTTCAGCCGGCAGAAAAGACAGACCTTGCTGTGGCATGTGGTCTTGCCCCTCCTCCTGTCCCCACAAAAGCCCCTTTCATTTGCTTCCTGGCTCCTTCTCCCCTTCTCTCATTTTCTTTCTCTCCCTCTCTCAATCTCTTTCCCTCGACTTTTTCTATCTTAATTGGCCATAACAAGGAACTGGAATTCTTTTTATTATCTACTATATTTGTTGAATACAGTTTTATGTTCCTTGCTCTTAATTTTTAAAGTGGATGAGCTGAACACTTTATGGGTTTCTTTCAAAAAGTTTTATATCACAGCAGTAGTCATTAGAGCTGTTCACAAATATTCCGGTTCTCCTTTTGGGCACACAACTGGATGGGATGGCCCCTCATGTTTTGGTGTTACTTGTGGCCATGTAACTTGTTTGGGCCAATTAAATGTGAGAGCTCCTAAGAGGCTAAGAGCCAGCAGGCTGCTGGGCTTCCAGGCCACATGGTTTTCCTGCTGCGGCGGCAACGGATGGAGCAGGAGGATGTGCAGGCAAAGGCTTTCTCGGCCTGGGTTCCGAGGGGCCACAGCGGGCATATTCTCCCCACTAGCCACCACAGATGCAGCCAGAGTAAGGACTAAGCCTTGTTCTACTGAGCCACTGAGTTTGCTGCTCTGGCAGAGCTGTACCTGTGTGCGCCGATGCAATCATTTTGCTACATAACATCCTAGTTCGGGTATCTTCTCTAATAAGAAATTACTTACTGGAATGCCATAATTATTCTCTATGCCAGCATTTTCAATTTTCTTTTTAGGGGGTGGGGGAACAAGGGTCCCTTTGAAAATCTGATGAAACTATGAGCTCCCACTACGGAAAGACCCACATGGGAAATCTTGCACACAACCCCAGGCGCTCCCTCGCTCCCTCGCCCTGGGGCACCACCACCTTCTCCTCTCTGGAAACTGCTGTACGGCTAGCTATTGTCACTCCTAGCAAAGGGACCACAAAGGGAGGAGGGCAATGAAGTTCTCTCATCCTCGACCTCATGCTCTGCCCCGTGGTCCTGGAACCGTCGCCAGCACAGAACTCTAACCATTTGAGCTGAATTCTAATGACAGGAAGCCATGCATCATTCCCAGTGCTGGAGTCTTGGCAATGACTGCAATGTGGATAATTAGATTTCCAAGGAAGTCCCCCCATGGGGAGGGTGGTGAACATCAATAGGGATGTCCTTAGCAGCAGTCTGGGGTTCAGGGCACTTCTGGAGCCACGTTGTAGAAAGCCTCCCTACCCCCCCACACACACACACAGCCATGAGGGTAGAAATAAGGTGTGGCGGGGAGTTTGGAGGGAATGTAGTGACAAAGCGTTTGACAGTGACCCCATAGGCTTGTCCTCAAAAATTCCTGTTACTCAGAGTGTTTCCTTGATCTGTCATATCATGTCTCCTACATTTGGAGAGCAGATTCTTTTTCCACTACCGCAGGAGTGAGATCTTTTGGTCTTTCTGAGTATTAGTCTCATGGTTGGCAGAGCCTAAATTACTGGCTCAAAAAATTCACTAATTGCTCAGGACTGGTGCTGGTCAATCTCCATAGACAAATTACCACAATTTATCAGATACATTTGAATGCTGAAAAATGTTGGAAACCGAGTGTAGGAATCTATAGACTGTGATGGGACGGGAAATTTGTTTTTTGATGTACTCTTCTCCATTTTCCATCTCTCATGTCTCTCCCCTTTCTCTTCATTCAGGCTCCATGGTCCCCAAAGTGCACAATTGCTGGAATCACCCCTCTTTCTCACTCCAATTCTCCCCTTTTCAAAGCAATCAAATGCAAAAAGGTATTCTGAAGAAAGCAATTTTGCTGGACTAATTTGCACTAAAATGTGAGTGATTGAGAACTCCTTCATCCTCAGAAGTATACATATTTTAAAAAATAAATCTCAGAAAGCCAGTTGGATGCCTCACTCATAGAGCATGCACCAGAGGGAAAGAAAAATTGTCAAGAACAATGAAGGAGCTTTTGCTGGGAGTTTGCCTCCTGGGATCAACACCCCAAAGCACAGTTCTTAATTGTTACAGCTTCATTCCATCTTTCCATCAGCCCACACAGTCACTCAAACAAAAGTATTTTTCAAACTAGTTCTTAATATCATCACATCAGGGCTCTGTGTGTGTGTGTGCGCGCGCGCGCGAGAGAGAGACAGAGAGAGAGAGAGAGAGAGAGAGAGAGAGAGAGAGAGATTGTGTGTGTGCTGAGGGCGTGTCACAGGCAGGAAAAGCAGCAGCTGTCGGCACCATGGATCACTAAGTTCAGCGACCGTGAAGCCAGAGGACAGCCTAGAACAAAAGCCAGGATGTCTCACCCATACCAGCTTCATACAGAAACCTCCTATGACAAGCAAGGGGCATTATTCACAAAGCAAGCTGGTGTCTAGAGAAGGGAAATTCTTACTTGAGGCAGTGGGTGATTGGGGATAGGAAGGATAGGTTTTTCATTCTTCAAAAAACCACTCGCAGAATATAAAATTAGTCCCAGCCCCTTGATACTGGGTCCAGAAATCAAATTCACATGGTGCCTAATTTTGCCTAAAAACACAGCTCCCTGTGCCCTGGGGCTGTGTCCAGAGGTCTGACAGATGAGACAGTTGCTGTCCCTTCCAACTGGGTGAGGATGATCTCCCTCCGGGAAAGAGGCCAGGTGCCAAAGGGGACATTATCATCTCTCCTTCATTCAGCAGCTTCATCTGCAAGATTGGAAAACGGCTAGCTGTTATATTTCGAGGGATCAAATAATTAGTTCTCTTAGAATCTCGTTTTAGATTTTAATTCTTAGTCTTGGAGCCAAACTAGAGGAGGAGAAATTTCTATCTGCGGCTGAAGGGATTCAGTTTCAGCACACTAAAAAAAGGCCCTGCTTCAGAGGCACTTTTCCATGCATGAGTCAAATTATTCCAGCTGGGTTTTACCAACACATAGGCAATCAAAACCTACTTTCACTTGCTATTTTATTCTTTATTTACTAGTTCTATAAAGACTATGATGGGTGTGCTTTTATATTGGGCCAGGGAGGAGCAGAGAGAGCAGCAGCTGCTTGCAGCCATGGGTCACGTGCAGATCTAGAATTGGGGAGAGGGTGACAGGCCTGCCACCATCACTGTGTCTGTGGAGAACACATCTCTGGGCCACTCCAATCTTTGGGCTTGTGAGTGTGGCCACTAGCCTCCCATTTGTCAAACTCGGACAGAACACCCTTGCTACCCTCCTTTCCTTTCTGGAATGAGAAGGCCAACCTGATTTTTCAAAAAGGGTACCCAAGGCTGGCAAGGAAATAAAAATAAAATACTACTAAAATCCAGGGAGGAGGCAGACGAGTACAAACTGCAGACAATTCCAGCCAAGGTTGGTGCATCTAGAAGTGGCATCTGGAGCAAGAGAGGGAACTTAAAATGAGGGGTTGGCCTTGGTGGCCTCCAGCTCTGATAGCTGATGATTTGATGAATTATACTTGCACTTCGGGCCCCTGCGGATAAACCAGGATTAAGGGGTGACGTGCCAGGGAGGCGGATTCTGACTCAGCATCAGGATGAATTTGATAAAGGTTAGAG
The DNA here is from genome assembly GCF_000247695.1 of Heterocephalus glaber. The sequence goes on along the minus strand of NW_004624762.1, from coordinate 15,981,319 downwards.
TTGTCTAAAAATGAATTGGGCTTCCTTGGAGGTAGCAAGTGCCCTGTCTCCGCCTGTTCAGTCAAGCGTGGGATGACTCCGGAGAGCAGTCACGAGGGAGAACTCAAGGCAGCTCAGAAGGTTACATTTGGTGACTGTTACTACCCTCTCTGACTCAGGAAGCCCACAAGATCTGCTTTAGGGACTCTGGACCTCCGAAGGTGGCACATGAGCTCCTTGGGCTCTGTCATCGAAGCTAGATGGAGACAGCTTCCTCTGCCACTGGGGACCAGAGACCCTCCAGTTAGGGCCAGCACAGTGACACATAACCAAGGAGGATGCTACTGTCTGGATCTGAAGTGTGCCCAAAGGTACATGTATTAGAGACTGGGTCCCCAGGCTGTGGCACTATTGAGAGGTGGTGAAGCCTTTGGGAGGTGGGGCCTTCCAGAGGGAAGTTAGTCACTAGGGACGTGCTCTTGAAGAGAATTTAGGGACTCTGTCCCCTTCTATTTTTCTCTTTGCTTCCTGGCCACCATGAGGCAGTCAAGCCTTCTCTGCCACATGCTTCCACTCTGATGGGCCACCACAGGCCCAAAGAAGCAAAGCCAAGTAGCTGTGGTCTAAAACAAACCTTTGCTCCTTTTAAATTGATTGACTCTAGTGTTTTGTCCCAGTGATGGAAAACTAACATAGGGAGGCCACAAAGTAGTCATTAGGAAAAATATAAGAGTGTGAAGGCAGAAAAGTCTTCCCCAAAAGACGGAAATATGGAAAGCCAGGATATGAAAGTAGGCCTGAAGCTCAACAGGGAAGAAAAGGCTCCCCAAAGCACAGCCATCTCGACATCTGGGGCATTGGCACAGAACCATCAGAACTTCATAGGAATCCCAGAGATTCCTCCTCAGCCACTGCAGTTCTGTGGGGGTCTTGGTCATGTGCCTCTTGTTTTTACCTCATCGGGACAGAGCTCATAAGCACACAAGAACCTGCAAGTAGGGGCTTCAGGGACAAGCAATGGTGTCCCACCCCAGTCCTGGGGCAGGAAGTGCCCTCTGCCTCTACCACCAGCCCTCCTACCCCATCCTTCTTCCAAGTGCCTGGACCTGCCTGCAGTTCTTCAGCTCCCAGAGGACCCTGCACTCCTGCCTGAGTCATGGAGGTGGCCTCAGCAGGGCCCAGGGGAACAGCAGTCCAGCCATTCTAGTCCTCAACACTCACTGATGAATGAGTCAGGAATTCAATATGGCCAATGTCCTGGATTGGATAGTGTCCCTCCCCAAATCGATATCTACCCAAAACCTCAGAATGTGACCTTGTTTGGAAATAGGTACAAAGGTTCTCTACCACTGGCATGCTGTGTGAAACAGAACACTCACACAGTGAGTCAAGCAAAGCAGATTTCTTGCTCGCAGATGGGCAGGAAGAACAAACAGAAGCTAGAATTCATGGCGAACTGGTCCCCTAAGGCTCTGGACATCTGCCAGGGTGCGTGAAGTCTCTTCTGTGTCTGCCCCATGTCTCACCGTAGCTGAGGGACCCTGAAAGCACTCTGCCCTGCATTCTATATCATGAGCAACACTGGGATTCCTGAGAACAAGCACTAAAGAACATCCTGATCTAGGAGGAATGGGGACATTGGGTTTGGATCTTGAGCACCTCCCAAAGGCCCATGTGGCAAAAGCTTGGTTCCCAGTATGGCACTGTTAGGAGAAAGTAGCACTTTAGGGAGGTAGGACCTGGTACAAGACCTTCAAGTCACTGGGCTATGCCCTTGAATGGGATTATGGGGTCCTTTTTTCTCTCTTTTTTGCTTCCTTGCAGCCATGAAGTGAACAGATTTGTTCTGCCATGTGCTCTTGGTGTGATGTGCTACCTTGCCAAAGGCCCAAAGCAACAGGACCAACTGACCATGGACTGAAACCTCCAAAGCTGTGCGCCAAAATAACCCTTTCCTCTTTATAAGTTGGTTGTCTCAGGTATTTGTTACACTAATAGAAATTTGACTCACAGAGAAGACATAACCCAGACTGTTCCAGATAGGTACTCCTCATCTGAAGACGTTGTCCTCTTGGCATAGTCTACAATCCCTCTGAGTACGACAGGTAAGGGGAGGGGGAGGGAAGAGAGCTGGGCCGCCAAGGCCATGTGGCGCTCATGCCACAACAGCTTTAGTAGATAGAACCAAGTTAAGATGAGGTGGGTCCTAAGTCCACTAACAGGTGTCCTTATAAAAAGAAAGAAAGTTGGCAACACACACACAGAGATGAAGGCACCAGATAGCAGGGATGTTTCTTGATACCAAGAAGTTTGATTTCTGACTTCTGGCCTCAGAATTGTGAGAGAATCAATCTCTGGTTTTAAGCCACCTAGTTTGGGGTACTTTGTTACTGCAGCTGTAGGGGATGAACACAGCTGGCTCAACTGCCTGCCAGCCTAGCAGCCCCAGTCTCTGTCTGGCCCCTTTTGGACTCTTGGCTGATCTAGATTCTAATGTATTAAGATCTCCTCTCCTTTGTGAGGAGAGCAGGCAGCATCATCTCACAGGCATAGCCCCAGGGAAAGGTCATGACATAACCAGAAGATAAAAGCCTGTCCCACCTTCTGTTCTCAGAGGCCACCATGGTGACCCTCATGCCCACCCAAACCAAAGCCTACCACCCCCAGCCTCTCGGTACAGACCTGCCATCTGGACACGCCTGTCTTGTAGGTGCCACTTTCGGGAAAATTTGACAATCCCACATCTAAGGATACTATGTTAGTCAGCTTTTTGTCACTGTCACAAAATACCCAACACCCACAATTTAAAGGATAAAAGGCCTATTTTGGCTCATGGTTTCGGAGATTTCAGTCCATGGTCAGCTAGCTCCATTGTTTTTGGCCTGAGGTAAGGCAGGACATCATGGCAGGAAGCAAGTGGCAAGCAGAGCTGCTCACCTCATCACAGGCAGGAAGCCAGGAGAGAGGAAGGGGCAGAGATTCCAATATCTCCTTCGAAGTCACACCTCTAGTGACCTGCTTTCTCCAGCTACACCCTATCTCTTAGAGTTTTCACTGCTTCCTGATAGTGTCATGACCAAGCTTTCAACACATGATACTTTGAGGAACATTTAAGATCCAAATCATAACAACCATTAGCCCCAGTAAAGATCTTGCAAATCAGGTAAAAATTGAAGGCCCACAGTCTGTGCTTGGTCTCAATAGCATTGTAAAAAATATAAATTAGCAACTAATCACCTTAGTCCATTCTTTTTTCTGTCGCTATTACTGAATACCTGAGACTGGGTAATTTAGGGCAGAAGTTTATTAGCTTGTGGCTCTGGAAGCTGGAAAATCCAAGAGCATGATACTGGCATCAGTTGAGGGCTTCTTATGTCATCCTAACATGGCAGAGAGCATCACACAGTGAAACAGCAGCATGCTAGTTCAAGCCTCTCTTCTTCTTCTTCTCATAAAGCCACTAATGCCATGACGGGGGGCCCCACCTTCGTGACCTTGTCCCAGAGCCCCACCTCCAAATACCCATCAACATGAATTTTAGTGAGATCTGTCCCATCACAGTGTCGACCAAATTTCAACACCTGAATTTTGGGGCAACACATTCAGATTATAGCACCAATGTCTAAAACTGGAAAGACTATATTAAAATATGTTTTCCATTTCTTTTGCAAAATTAGAAAATCTGGCCTCACCTTCTGAAGCACTGAAGCTGTATGCCCCTACTTTGGGTCCTGACATACCTATGCAGTTTTCCATAACCTTTTATTCTCATTTTGTAGGTCTGGTGTAGCGCTATTAAAAGGAGAGTGAAATATTTCTTACACCCATGTCTCTATCAAAGGTGCAGACAAAAAAGGGAAATGGGAATGGACATATATACCTGGTGGAAGTGGAGACTCTTTTTATGTAATTACTGTGCAAAGTGTTTCCAAACAGAGCACAACAAAGCCTCAGATGCCATTATGGAAAGAAAAAGAAAAGAAAAGAGAAAATCAGCCTGCTCATTCCCTTACTTCCCTGCCCTGTCCCTTTTGGAAGTTGACTTTGCATCTTCTGCTGAAAAAAAACTAGAGGCTGTCCTGGAATCTTCCCTTCTCAGGTTTCCAGTAGCAAAGTCCTGGCTGGGGTTCCTGCGAATCAAGTCTTCAGTCTCCTCCATCTTCGACGGAAGGGAACACTCAGCAGAAATTTGATAAAGTCTGCATGATGCCTCTTCCCCTTTCTAACTGCTCTGATAGCCACCAGCACCCACAAGCTGAAGTCCAACCCTCTGAGCCACCCTCTTTTCCTTCCCCTGCATCTTCTTCCTCCAGCCCCTCAGCCATAGCCTGGACCCCAACTGTTTAGCTGATCATGTTCACCCAGTACCTCGGATATGCTGACCCCTCTGTGACTTGCACTAGCTCTGCCTCCCTCCTCAGATGTCTGTATGGAATCAAGTTTCTCTGGTTTCATTCGCTCATCCAACTCCAGGACTCAGGGATGTCCTGACAGACTCCCAGAAGCCAATTTTTCAGCAGGTCAAGATCCCTGGAAAGATGACTTCAAGACCTTGGAGTGCTCAAGCGTGCTATCTTGAGTGATTTCCTGTGCTTCTCTAAGCATAGCGGGCAGCAAGAGCTGGAGCCAGCCTTGGGGAGCAGAGTAGGGGCTCCCAGGAGGCTGTCATCACCCCCACCCACAAAGGGAGGGCAGCAGAAAAGCAAGGATCCCAGCAGATCATGTGTTTGAATCCAGCACTGGAGATGTTGCTTCAGGGCTCCAGGCCCCAGAAAACTCACTATGTCAAAGTTACACTGTTTGGGAGTCTGAGTTTTGTAATCAATCCAAGATCAAACCACATAATTTCAGTGGTAATTACTTGAGGGGGGAAAAAATCCTTGAACCTCAGAGGCAATAAAACCCCAGTGACCTGGAAACACAGAGACAGCTGTGGGCAGCAAGGCAGCCTGGAGCACCAGGCAGGGTGCCAGCCGGGGCCAGGGGGTGCGAAGGGAGTTGGTAAAGAATGGACTGGGCCAAAGTTAAGAACCATAGGAACCTGGGCCGGGGATTTAGCTCAGTGGTGCTGGTGCCTGCCTCGCAAGTGCGAGGTCATGAGTTCAATCCCCGGTGCCAAAAAAACCCCAAAAAAACCGTAGGAACCTTATGGAAAAGGGAGGTGCCTGTGTCCCCCTAGAATTGTCACCCCAAAGTCTGACACTACATTTACTAGCATGTAGCTCCCATCTACTAACAAACTCTTATTCACCAGCAGTGCCCCAGTTAGAAGACCTTCACTTCTGCCTAAATTCATTTCCTTTCTTCTCCAACTTGATGACTTTTGAGTGCCTTTGCTGCGTGCAGTCCCATGCACTAGGCACTCTGTCAAACACTCCCACTCCTTGAACCTCTCGCCTCCACAGACTACCACAATCTCACTTCCCCACTGACTCACTCATATTTCTTGCTTTTCATGTTAATTTTTTTATTTTAAAAAAAAACAGAAACAGAAACAGTTCTCTCTCTCTCTCAGTTGTTCTCTGCTTTGGACCAGGCACTTTGGATTTTCTGGAATGAACTTTCTCCGGCCCAGGCTCAGACTCGATTCTTTGCTGCCTGCCCCCCAGCTGTGGGCCAAGGCAGCTGTACCCACACGCAGCCCTGGCTTCACTCCAGGGACTTTGGTTTTGTGCAGTGTTGGAGGGGAGACATCGAAGCAATGAGAGCCATTCCTATCTCATGCTCCTGCTGCTTCTTTGTCCAACATCTCATTTCTAAGAACTTCTGGTATCTTTGTCCCTGTATGTCATACCAATCTGTGTTTCTTCCAAACTTCACGTGGGGCCTGACACTGAACAAGTTGTGATAGATAATATTATTTGTCCATCATTCTTTACTCCTTGTCTCTGACACTGTTGACTGTGGTCAACATATATCTCTCCATGCTCTGCCTTTGAGCTTGGCCAGGGAAATTGCTTTGGCCAATGGAATGTGGGTGTAAATGACAGCGGGTCCGTTGTAAGTTGAAGCTTTAAGCATCTGCCAACTCTCTTGAAGCTCCCATCTTCTGGTACACAAAGGGCATGTCCCACATAGCTGCTGCTATTTCAGCCTGGATCAGTCTCACATTGGCTCCATGTGGGGCAAGCATGAACCCAAACTGAAGCCTGAACTCAGATCCAGCACAGGGGCAATTGTAGCCAATCTCTAGATCTGCATGTATGGAATCAGTGTTTGCAGTTGCAGGTTGCTAAGATTTAAAGATCCACTTGTTACACAACATGTTTACAGAAAAAAATTACTAATACAAGTTCCTAAGTAACACTTTTGAGGGATAAACCAATAAAAAATGAATGAAAGAAAGTGAAATTCATTCTCCATATAGTCAGCTCAGCTGACTATATATATATATATATA